>JAVTVY010020646.1:0-71651 GCA_036873755.1 Hanleya hanleyi
AGCCGCGTTGGGTATGTTTACAACTCAAAAAGACTCTTGCCCAATCAGAGGCCACCATTTGCATGTATCATATTCGTTCCTGTCCGTTAGATGTAGTCTTGTCCAATCAGAAGTCGCCATTTCAGCAAGTTCCATCTTCAGCCATGTTCGCTCTGAACCGTTTATTCTAATCATCGTCGGACAGGCCTGGATATTCTTCGGGCAGCATGTCCTGAAACAGTTGTTTGCGCATTCTGATCGCATTTTCCAGGGCCACGGTGGGTGGTAGCCCCATAGCCTCTTCAAAGTGACGCTTGGCCTTCATGATGGACCTGTGCGTGGGGTCGCCTTTCATTTCAAGCGGTAGTAAGGTATACTGTTCATAGATCGCCATGGCTGTTTTCCTGATGCCGGGGCGCATTTGGGTGTACGTCTGTTGTAAATTATCCTCTCCGGCGTCCTCGATCGCTGCAGCGTAAGTATTGATAGCTGCTGTCACAATACGATCCCAGAAGGTAGGTTCTGCCTCACTTTCCACGGACGTATGCTGACTATCTGAGTTCAAGCTCTCCGTATCACTAGATAGACTCTCAGCAATCTCTGTTTCGGTATCAGTCGATACACTCTCAGCAGTCTCTGTATCAGCATCCCCCTCAACGGACTCCTCGGAGTCTTCAATCCCATGTATTTTGTTCTGGTGTCGCATCATATCGTAATGTCTGGTGAACGTGCATTCGCACTCAGAGCAAGTATAAGTCATGTTGACGGTTGAACGTCGACTGTGCGTGTTTTTGGAAATACGCTCGCTTTTATAGATAGTAACGCTTAACGCTTCAACGCCCTGGTGAATTAGCTCAGAAGCTCTGATTTCCATGGAATTGACACCAATTCATCGAAATGCAGCGACGCCCGTCAAAGCCCGTCGTTACGCCTTAACGCCCATTTCAACGCCCGTCAACGCCCAGCTTAACGCTTCAACGCCCTGGTGAACTAGCTCAAAAGCTCTGATTTTCATGGAATTTATTTGGTTCACATTGGATATGCATTATTACATACTGTGAGCAGAAAATATTTGTCATATACCAGTAGTCCGTGAGCTACTGGGGCTCACCTTGCACCCCCCACCCCCACTACAGACCGAAACTATGTTTTTTATGTGCTTTAGGAGTAGTAGCGAAAGCTGGCGTTTTGGGGTGCGTGAGGGTGTGCTTGAGCGATTGAGGAACCATTCTTGGTTCGAATGCGTCGGGTGAGGTGTCAAAGTGAAGCCCTCGGTATGTAGACCACGGCTTGGGGGATCTCCACATGATCTGTGATGTCATTGGTGACATCAGTAGGAGTAGTAGACAAAGTAGGCATTTTGAGGATGCGGAGGAAGGGATAGAGATGGACCATCCGTGATATAAATGGACCGTGTGGGGTGTCATCTTGTAACTCTCTGCATGTAGATGCAGAGGACACCCCACACGGTCCATTTAGACCACGGATGGTCCGTCTCTACCCCAAAAACCTTCCTCCGCATCCTCAAAATGCCTACTTTGTCTACTACTCCTACTGATGACGTCACCAATGACATCACAGATCATGTGGAGATCCCTCAAGACGTGGTCTACATAACGAGGGCTTCACTTTGACACCTCACCCGACGCATTCGAACCAAGAATGGTCCCTCAATCGCTCAAGCACACCCTCACGCACCCCAAAACGCCCGCTTTCGCTACTACTGCTACTTTTGTATGTACGGTCCCTGTGTGATGTCATACCCCTCAAATAGTGATATTATCTCCTCAAATAGTGATATTATCTTGTAAATATTCGATGCAGCAATCAATGCTGAATAATATGTGGCCAACATTATAAAGATTGGATAATAATTATGGAAGATAACACTATTCTTGTAACCCTACCCCCTATTGTCACAAAAATTGTACTTATTAACACAGGAGTAATTTCGAAGTGATTAAAAGGGTAGCGAGTCCCAGTTTATCGACTGTTAACAAATTGTTTCTTATTTGACATGTCCTAAAGCACATAAAAACATAGTTTCGGTCTGTAGTGGGGGGTGCAAGGTGAGCCCTAGTAGCTCACGGACTACAGTAAGAAGTTGCACATTCATACCAATATTTCTTGATAATAACGTCGAAAACAGGTTAATATCCATGCAAACGAGTTCAGATGAACAGTTGTCTCAACTGTAATGCATTTCAAACCCAAACTAATTGCGCACATTTCGATTACATGTTTAAAATAATGTTGAATAACAAAAAATCATACAGATCGGCTAAAAAAAGGCGGCCATTTTGAAATTCAAAATGGAGGCCCTAAGTGTTAATGCAAAAACTGGCACCCATTTTTTTCTTAATCAGTGATGTTTCTAGGTGTGATTAAACATTGGTGCCAAGAATCTACCCAAAATTTTGCTTTTTTTACATAAGCCCACAGACTAATGCATGGTAATGGCAGTATATGACGAGCGTGCGACAGATGGGTATTTTTGGATCGATTATTGTGACAAAACGATAAGGTGGTAGAAGTAAAGCATAATTAAGAGATCGTTAGTATAACCGATACATCGTTAACCCTACCTGGCCTGGGGGGGGGGCATTATGGCCCCCCCTACCAAACTTTCTGCACTATCTCCGGAACGGCAAAAAATGGAGAGCTGAAACTCCGTGACTTTATCATTTGTCTTATTGGGGTCATTTTGAGCCTATTTTCATAACCCCGCGAGCAGAGGATCATGGGCAAATTCAAGATGGCGGCCACGTGGTGTACCAGAAAAGTGATTTTTTGTCATATTTCTTCAAAATTTCTGCTTTTCCGCAATGAAAAGTGGGAAAAAACTATTTTATTTCATATCACATTAATATTTGCTAATTTTTCATGCAGTTTTTGTGGAGAAATTGCAAAAATAAAAAATTCGGAAAATCTGACCAAAAAATGCCGTTTTTCAAAATGGCGTCACTGTGACGTCATCAAAGCGGCCATCTTGGATTTTTTTACATTTTCTGGTAGAGCTTGACCCATGGGTATAGTGTAAACAGTTTCAGCTCCCTAGCTCAAGGGGTAAGAAAAATAATTAGGGGGGGCCATTTCGGCCCCCCCCCCCCCAGGCCTGGACAGGTCCCAAAAAGCCCAGGCCAGATAGGGTTAAACAGAAAGTGTTACATGCAGAACAATAGTTCGACATAGCGATTGAGGTAAATCGTGATCATGCCACAAACCGATAATGCGGCGCAACATATAGAAGTAAGGTACAATAAAACTATAGAGTGAATGCTCGATAATGCTAAAGATCGATTATCAGCAGTATGTTAAAGGGTACATTGTCAAAACGGGGACGCTAGTGTTCAAATCTGAACACTTCTGTAAAATGTGAAAATGTGTTGAAATAAATCAATGTCATGTAACGGAAATTGACACTGTGTCATTTTTGAAGAAATCATGAAATAAAATGTGCAAACAAATCCCCATGATAAATATTCAAAACTAGAACAATTGTTTCCAATGTTATGTGCGCGTGTGTGAACAATTAACGCATCAGGCGTCGGGCGTTCAATAAGTGTTGAACACGGCGTGTTAAAAAATATTAACACATGTGTTCAAAATGGTCTTCATAGTTGAACACCGTGTTCACGTCGTACATGTAACACTTATTGTTATATATTAACAATTCTGATGTGTATACGAGTGTATATCATTGTGTGTGAACTATTCAAACACGGACCCATCACAAATGAACACATATTTCCTAGTTTCAAAATCCTTATATCATGAGGAAATTTTGTGCACATTTCATTTCATAATTTCTTCAAAAATGGTCATATTGGCAACTTCGATAACAATGTAATGATATACATGTATTTCAACATATTTCACATTTTACTGAAGTTTACAGATTTGCACGCTTGCGTCCACTTTTTTTGGCAGTGTACTGAAGGTGGTTGACTCAGTTTAACTCTGTTGATCTGTCGCATTACAAGCGTTTGGTCCGTCATTCATTATTCAACCCTCGCCCATTAAAAATCTCCGCGTCCATAATCCTGCAAGACATGATGTTAAAAAAATATCAAATCCATTTAGCTGCACCAGTATTCTTAATCCATATGGTATTCGTTGTAAAGTCGTCTTCTAGAGAATGATGTATCTCAGTCACGCTTTGATTGTGAAAGCGCCTGGATTGTGAAATCTAATCTTCAGGTTAAAACATTAGGATAGGTGTAATGTAGCATATCTTGGGTCAAGATGTGACTGAAAATGTTTTGTCAACATTAAACTCCTACTCGCTCACTCACTCACTCACTCCAGAGTCAACTGTACAATCAGAAAATGATGACCCAACTCGGCTTCCATATTATCAAGCAATATTTAGTTTTTTGTACTTTTTCCGAAGATAAGCTCTAATTAATAAACCCTAAACAGCCAATAAACTCGCCAAATAACTCCCGAATAAAATTCTGAATATATGAGTGCGTCATATGTGTTTGATATTAATATATTTTGATTCCTACTAATATGACTATATCTTTATAACAATTCTACGTGTACTAACAAACCACGTAAAAATTAGTTGATAAAGAGTACGATAGGCAATAAGGTAAATACATTTAGTAGTTCCATGCAATGTCTAAAAAAATATGACATAGAACTAAAGTAGAAATGAGATACAGACATATCGACGCACATGGGACGGATGTGTATGATATCATTTATCTACCCCTTAAGGGCAGAAAGTGATCAATCAACCCAGCACATGTTATTTCTCAATGAACCTAAACTCTTGCACACTATAGATATGCATCGGGCGTTTCATCATCATAAAACCGTCTAAAGTGTGGTTTATGGAGGTGCTATCTTGGTCTAATTGCGAAAGCATTGAGCAATATCTGCATGCGTAACACAAAACAAAACAGAGTGAAACATTCTTCAGGTTTTAAGAGAAAAATATTCATTCCGCCTTCTCGGGTGTCATGCATGACCGGTTTTACTTACAGCCAACGCTCGATTCTGATGACATTTCCACAACTAATTAAAGGCGAGCGGCCCAAACTAATTTTAAAAGATAACATTAAAACACTAGGTTAGATCTTATTGATAGTTTGATAGATCAGTATAGTGTCAGATGATACCGCTTGTCATGTTACCCTAGGTTTCATGCCAATCGATGAAATGAAAACAACAATGTAAATTATAAAAATAGAAATAACTATAAATAAATGCTTATATCTGATCGTCTTGCAACCGCTACTAGGTGAGATATGTGAACCCCATATGTAGATCAGTCTGGAATATTGGTATCCAGAAATGAGTATAATTATTTCAAATTTGTAACCGCCTCACTTGTCGTACAATCGGCCTGAGAGTAAACCCCATTCAATGTTATAAAGATATAAGTCCAAGGATGATGTTTCATCTGGACTACCAGTAGTTTCTTTGAAGGTCATAAACTAATAAAAAACAGCATTACTTAACATGAGCGGTGTGACTAACGTCACAGGACCTACGAAGTAGAGTAGGCATTAGGACTCGAACGCGAACTGAACTCTTGGAAATCCCCATCCCCAGTTGAAATCCTGCCTATATTAAGATGGGCACCGCCCAAGTCAGAATCGCCAGTGATTTTCATCAAAAATCACCAGAAATTTTCATCAAAAGTAGGTCAGCTCAGAACTTGGTAACAGTCTCCTAATGCGCCTTCATTCCAAAAATAAATAACGATCGCCGATTTAATTTTACACTTTTTTAACTAAAGGAAACAGATTGAATAATAAAAAGTTCAGTAGATTTCAAGCTTTACGTGTGAAAATACATTTACATCTCTTTAATGGTTTTCAGTGCCCTTGTCCAGGATCAAAACAACTTTTTGAATCGCATTATTTTCCCAACAATACAAGAAATTTTTATATATAGTACTGTAGTAGAAAGGTAGCATTTATATAGTTTACGGTAATTCAACTCAAGACCAACACCTTCTCTGCACAAGATAATAATGATTCTATGTCATTCTCCTGAGCATAATCGGTACAAAGACGAATAAATAGCATCTCTACATCACGTTGTTATCTAGATATATGAGACAACACATTTTGGGTATCGGCAAACTGATGAATGTACTATTCCGGTTTTCTTGTTTCACATTATATTCTATGGCGGTTGATCGGTGATTGTCTTCATTGATAAACGTTAAACCACCTCAGCTCCGTTGTGTGAATCGGAATTGCATTGCTGTGACACACCAACACACTCCATGGCAGTGATTCTGTATCCCCTAATCAAGGAATGAAAATGGATCAAGATTTGAAATGACAAGAAAAATTTAGACATATTTTGTTTACACAAGTAATTTTTTATTTAAATTATATCAAAGTGTGATATATAGTCAATATTCAAGAGGTACAAAAAAAAGCTCAAAATATGTGCTCAGATTTTCACATCATGATCAAAGTTACTTTATCTAGTTAAATTCTACCCAAAGAAAATAAATTAAGACCCTTTAAACATGCCGTCATGGCTTTGTTTCACCCTCAGTAAACTTTTATGATTGTTGCTCACACAGATTAATCTGAAGGATGATACCACATCTTTCTTTCTTCTGTTGGGTTATTGCACCAGGCTGACTTAATTGGTTGATGTAGGATATTTCACCACCAGTGGGTAATTTGACCTGAATTTGAAGCCTGATGTGGTCTGTGATGAAATGTTTGGATGTGAAATAGGATACACGTTAAAGGCCACAGTTTACATATATCTATAAAAATATACTGAATTGTGTGTATTGAGGCTGGCAAGTTGGTAATAGCAGTGTAGATAAATGCACTAACAAATGATGCAAAATTAGCATTTCCTATTTCATAAAAACAATTACGGATGGCATATCCCACCAGATTTTGTACTGTGTTATATATACAGTGAAACATACAGCCAAGGGTTCCCGATGGGCATGACAGTGTACTCGCTGAGCCATCAATAAATAATAAAAGAAATAATTATAAATCAAATTTTCATCAGAATTCGGTCAGCTCAGAACTTGCTGGTAACAATGCCCTAATGCACGTTCATGCCAAAAAGCAAGGTTCTAATGTCAATGGTTCTCCTTATTTTGCCGACGAAATGATTCGGATGGACTGTCTGCCTCATTGACTCGCTCATTACCGGACAATTTGCGATCTATAGCCTACTTCGTAGGAATATATAGTAAATCGGCTGAGTACATCTCGAGAATACTATATTTCATAATATTCGCCGCCACAATAACCCAACATGCCAGGAAGCCTTGCTTTTCCGCTCAAAGATACAAAAAATTAGCATACATTCACCACCATTATTTTTTTCGAGATATGACAGGCAGCAATAAATTCATTTTGTCCGACGGAAGCTGAAGCCAAAGTACTTGTAGCCGATGTCCATATTCCGCCGTTATTTGGCTATATTTATCGATAAATAAATAAGAAAATAACGTGGCTCGAAAGTAGTACACTGAAAAAAAAAATCCTTAAAATATTCCCCGACTATTACACCAGCGGAATACTCCTTAAAATTCAATAAGGAATATTTCGTAGCATGGCAAGGAAATTCCTTAACATGGTAAGGAATGTTCCTTAGTTATGCTGAGGAATATTCCGCTGGTATAATAGTCGGGGAATATTCCTTAAATTTTTAAGGATTTTTTTTTCTGTGTATGTGAGTTGCAATATGGTATCTGTGTACGATGGTAATGTATACATACCATATCCCCAAAGCAAGAATTGCCATTATTGGTCACCCTTATGCCTCTTTTGTTTGTAACATATGAGAGCCTACTAAAATTTGCACATTGAATTCGCCACATTTTCGCACGCGAATCATGACTATTTGGCAACCTAATACTATTATAAAACTTATAATGTAACCGATGTATAAGTTAAACAAGCCGGACGCGACATTGCACAATGGTAAGTGGCGCAATTGGGGGGTTACATGCGCCACATGCGTTACTTTACTTAGGTTCAGTGTAATTTAATTATGGTTTCCTTCTGTGTGTGCGTACGCATAATTTAACCAGAAAGGTTACAACAAGAACGAGTTTCTACAATATGTTTAGCACACATAGCCCCTGTCGTTTCTCGTGACATAATTCCATTCAACTTGTTTATTTTGGGAAGTATTCTATCCTTAAGATCCGCTATTACACTTTTTCATTAAGTGAAACAGGACATAAAATACATCAGCAACTCCGTTTGAACACAAAATACTAAAGTTTAATAATAATACCCATTGTGTTGCTCCATTTTCAACTTGAATTCATAAATCATCGTAGCAAGCCATAGGAAAACTGTTATCTGTAGAAAGCAATCTGAACCTGAATTTAACAATGCGAGCTAACCTTACACACCGTGACGAATACCTACCAAACTCGCCATCATTCAGTGTAGACATATTAACATTAAGTAATGTTTTACCGACTTTCGATTAAAACACATATAATGGGAGTGGGAAGAGATGCCGACATACTGACAGAGCCACATAACTTCACAGTGTAGTCTTCTGGTTAACCTATTCTAAAGCACATACCAAGAATCTGACGATTCGTGACATGTGTTGTATCTCAGGTACGCCTTTATTGTACCTGTTCATGTGGCAACTTGGATAACATGACCACACGGCCCCTAGCATCGGCATAAGCGGTATTAGATACAAATCTAGAGAGCTATGATGGAAATGCTCTGACAACTCGTATATTGGTAATTGGTGAGCTGTGTCGCTGTGACAGCTCGTACACTGGGTACCAGCTCTATAGCGGGAGCAAAACCCCCAAATTTCAGTGTCATAAAACATTACATTTATAACAACTGCTATTATAAAAAAAATGAGCCCCCTGATTCTACTACATGTAGCTAAGCATTTCAATGCCTTCAGCCCTTTATCTGCTAAAGTTTGCAGAGTGGAACAAAATTGAGATTGAAACTAAATACAACACCTAAATATGCGAAAGACATCTTAAAGATCAGCCAAACATTGGCAACATGACAGACGACAGAAGGCCAGGAAAATTTTGGGAAAATACCCAGCCCCTCTCTTCCAGGCCAGTGTACAAACGTAACCGTTTACATATTGAGATTGGACAGTGGCTTTTCTAACCCTGAGAAAGTGGGTGAATTTATTTCTATCATGGTCAAGAATACAAGTGACTGCTCAAACAATCCCAATAGTATTATATATGGAGCTATTACAAACCAAACGTTGTAAATAATTTGCCTGTTAGAAACTGGAAGCTGGCACTGAAGAGAAGAAACTTATTATATATCTTGATCTACCCATTCTTAAAACGTTCTCATAAACAAATCGGTAACGGCAAACTTAAGGTGTTCCTATACACAAAAATGAAAATACTTCCAACGTTTCGACTATTGCCCGGTCAGATTCTTACGTTATTTTTCTGATTTTGATGAATATATTTACTGCGACCAATTGGACGTCATTGTGAAAAAGCAATCTTTGCCAAAATGTTTAGTGGATGAGGACGATTTTCAAACTTGGAAACAAAGGAATTTCTGATGAGATTAATTATGTGAATATTTCTTTGACAATTTGTGAATCTCTATTAATATTTCTTAGTTTGTTGGACTTTAATTGAGAGTCTACCTTCACCGGAACTCGTATAGTTTTCCAACGCATATGCCCTATCACTAAGTACGAAAAACCCAGAGAACATCATAGCAAATTGACAAATATGTTTTTGTGTGAATTTTTCGAATTTGAAGCTGTTTGCGGGCACATTGCGGATATTGGCTATTCCTCGGTAAGTGGACACAATCGCTTTTCTTCCTAACAGATCTAATTCTGGTAACGTCGAAGCTATAGGATGTTTTAACATAATGTCTTTTACATGTCCATGGTGTTCAAATGAACAATCACAATTCAAAGCGATTGAGATACAACATTCTCCAGAGAACGGCTCGGAAATTCATTTGCATATGGAATACTGATGAGTGATAATGATTTATGTAAGAATATCATGAGGTCTTGGTGTCCTCATTTAAAACTGCTGACTGTCTGTCTAATTGCTGGAAACCATCCTATTGCGGTGTTTGTTGTTGTTGTTGTTTTTTTCTCATGTATATTTGAAATTGATGCTAAACTGTCGTATGAAAAAAGGTCTTTCAAGTAATGACGACGACATTATTTTGTGGACGACGGCTGAATGTTGAAAGTCTCCATTCAAGTTTGCAGAAAATTTGTTGCCGGCATATAATGATTTGTCCACTTGGAGTCATTCTCCCATTGTCAGGGTTTGTAACCTTCTAAATTGTCGATGTAACGGTATATGAACAATGTAACTTCATATCCTTTGTTTTCGGGTTAAAATCTCAAAGGAATCCTTCAACGTTAGAGAAATGTATATCAAGTGAAAAGGTTTAAGAAGGTTAGTAAAGAAATACGCTACAACCGGATGTTATGCTCATTGACGTATACTATTAAACACAACATTAAAAGAGTAGTGGAAAACGATGTCGACAAGAAGTCATATGACCCCGCAGGAAATTATACCTACTGCGTATCTCTCAAAACATCACAAGAACAAAGGTGATTCCCGTGATGATTTGATGCCATCCACGCTTTTATTGTGATTGTTCATGTGAGCATACTGAGTGACATGACCACACGGCCCCAAGCACCGGTTTGAGCGATACTAGAGACAAATAGAGACAATATCTCTGAGAGGCGGTCAAACATTTAATCCTACGGTTGGTAGCGTTCTCAAATATGCAGAACACTCCCATGTGTAGTCGTAACCTTCTCCTCCAAAATGTCACTAATCTGCGTTTGAGAAATGTATCGTAACTGAAACTGATTTTTTATGATCACACAACGCTGCTCAATGACATTAAAGCGCCTGTACACCAGACACACATGACCGTGGATTTGTATCAGAAGCAGTAACAAAAATCCTTAATCCTTAGATTCTGACTTCAACGAACACTTCCTTGAGACAATAGATTGTGCAGTGGTCTTGGAGGGTGTTAACCATATGTGCTGTGAAAGGAAGCTACTATTGAGATGGAAACATGGACGCTGAACGTTGCTACGTTTTACGTCCAACGGTGAAATTCGACACAATTCACGCAGCGGCCAATGAACACAATTGGCACATAAACAGTTGCTGGAGCCGAACGATTATCCATCGAGATTTTTTCAAGATAAATATACAGTAGCCTCGACTGTACAACAGGTTTCCTCTTATTAGCCTCAGTTATACAACCGTTTTCTTCAGAAGCTCATCCTACTCATTCTGGATACGATGATAGCCTTTTTCAAGGTGCTTTGAATGTATTCTCCGTCTAAACACGTGTGACTCGAAAACAAGCCAGTTAGATTGTGAAAACAAAGTATTATTATTGAAGAAAGGCTACCGAAGCACCTGGATTAAATATAATGAAAAAATGCAACATTCAAATCCGAAATCCAAATCCAGTCGTCGTCCATAAGCAGTCGAAAGACCTCATCAATATAGTACAAAAACCGGGCAGGAATGAAATAAGCATATACATATAAATATAAAACATCCCACAATATAAATGAAAGCTAGTTTCAAAGGGACAAGTGGTCAACAGGGTTTTTTTAATGATGCTGAAAACCTTATGGTCTCGTAGTCATATCTGCCTAACTGACCTATTTTTATGTTCGAGTTTGAAGCAGACTGAGGTAGTTTGGCGCACTAGAGTGTGTATCTAGCTCACAAAGAACCAAATCTAAAAACGATGAAGCCTTCCAGAGATTCAACGTAGATATAATGGTACGTGTAAGTAGGGAATGACGAACGTTCCTGCAAGTCCTGGAAGGATGTTGGGCGTTATACCAGACAAGTAAGATGGGACACCAACGCCATTTTGAATATCAGTTATTTGATTTCTTACACTTCTCAACCACATCATTTTAACATATCATCTTCCCAGAGAAATTCGCAATTCTTCATTTGTCCAACATCTGGTTTTCTTCAATATTGTTGACCGAAATTGCACAAAATTCTTGTCGTGGCCATATAGCAATATCAGCGATTTTTTTTATGCTTAGATGATTTTCTTATTACCGAGATGAGGTATATTTTCTCCATCATTATCTAGCCCTTAGCTATATATACATAGCCATTGTTTACTGCACAAAGGAACTTTCTGACCCATAAACGTCACAATTCACCTTTGTAAATTCATATGGAGTGAAAGAGCCTTTCAGAACTGTCAATTATTAATATATTTTGCAAAAGTCAAACTTTATGAGTGAAGAAATCTATCATATGTTGTGTCGCTTGGCAAAGTTATGTTTCTTGAAAAAAAATGTATAACTGATATTTTAATTGCGTTTTATTTATGCATTTATCCATATTTTCAACTTCATCAATTAAGTTATGACAAAAAGTAATTCAGCATCATGTCAAAAGAACTTTTTGTTATGACATGAAAATCTCATTTACAAAAATTACAACCTAAACTACTGGTAAGAAATCTTTCTTGGTAATAGAATAGCACCATCGCTCAACAAAAAGCAAGTGACCTGACGACCATCTCTTGTTAAATATAATCCATTCTGCTTTCTTGTTACTGATATATTATTCCACCAAGTAAATGTTCATTGATTCATCTTTTATCTGTTGTAAATTTTCGGACTTTTATTGCAGGAAACCATCTTGTTGGTTTCTTTTTGTTTTTTATCTCATGTATATTTGGAACTGACGCTAAAATGTCGTACGAAGAAGGTCGTTCGATTATTGACGTGGAAATACATTTGTGGACGACGGCCGAATGTTGAATGTCAAATCTGACGCCTAGAACTTAGACTCAACATTTGCTAGCCCATAGGTATTGTAAATTCTTCCAACTGTGATTTTTGCCAGGAAGTTATCGAGGATTTACCTCATATATTTTGGCATTGTCCGGTTGTAGCAGCCTTTTTGAATGACGTTAGCGAATGGTTTAGATCAGTTAATATTTATCTCTATTTGTCTGAAAGAGTGCTGCTACTTGGAGTGGAAAAAACTGATTATATATTTAATACAATACTTATTGTTATAAAGTGGTATATATATCAGTCTAAAAGACGAAAACAACGTCCTAATATCAATGCATGTAAAAAGCAGATAGAATTGTTGTATAATACCGAAAATTTTATTTTTCGAAAAAATTGTGAATATCAAAGGTTTGAAAACCGATGGAAAGATTTTTCCAGATTAGTACGTGACAAATAACTGTACCCTAAGGACTAGCGTTACCCAGAATTTGAATTTAATGGACCATAGTAAAAGGATCAATACACATGTTATTCGTATTTTATTTTTCTTTGTATTCGTTTATATATATATATATATATATATATTCTTGTATTTTTGTGTGTGCCTTATTTTTTTTAAGTTTAATTGTCTTGTATTCACCTGTATGATTTATTTGTGGCAAAATAAATTTCTTATAAAAAAAAAAAAAAAACATTTGCTAGCCCTCATGCTAAGTGTCCAGAAATGTTGTTGTCAGCACATAATGATTTGTCCTCTTGAAGTCATTCTCCCATTGTCAGGGTCTGTAACATTCTAAATTACCGGCCTACCGGTAAATGGGCAATGTAACTTCATAGCCGAACGGCAGTAGGAGATATTGGATTTGAAACCTTCCAAACTGTTTGGAAACGAAGAGATAGTGTGACCCTGATTGAGTGTTCACGTCATACATCACTTACTGGTGTAAAATGCCTTCATATGCTTGTCAAAAGGCCTGATCCAATATAAAATTTCGCTAGCGGTCTTAAAAGTGCTGCTTTTTCGAGTGTTGACGTGCTGCTTGTTCGAGTGCTCCTGTTCTGAAACGAACGCCACTTCCAAAACAAATTGCTTTTGGACATTAGTATGAATATCCTTTGTCGCTATTGCACTGCTCATCGTCTTATCTCAGTCTTTATTTGGTAGAAAGCCTGAGGTGTAGAAGCCTGGGCTCTGGATTAGACAACTATCTTCTCAGGTTAAAGTCTCAAAGGTACCCTTTCAACGTTCGAGAAATCTAAACACGGAGAAAAAGTTTAAGAATTTTAGCCGGCCCTTATCCCCAATGAAGTATGCTAGGCAAAGAATGTCTCTGAGAGGCGGTCAAACATTTAATCCTGCTGTTGGTAGTGTTCTCAAACATTCAGAACACTCCATTGTATAGTCATAACGTACTCCCTCAAAATGTCACTAGGATGCGTTTGAGGAATGTGTTGTGACGAAAACTGATTTTGTAGGATCACGCAAAGATACACAATGCCAATAAAGCGCATGTACATCAGACACGCATGGCAGTGGATTTGTGTCAGAAGCATTAACCATGATGCTTAATCTTCATATTTTGGCTTCACGCAACTCTTCGTTGGGGCAGTAGATAGAATGGTGTGCCAGGAGGGTGTTCATCATATGTGCTGTGAAAGAAAGCTGCCCTGCTATTGAGAAGGAAACATGTACGATGTTGATACGTTTTAAGGTGGTTCATACCTCAAAACTTTGTCCGGTGACCAACCCTAATATTTTTGTGTGGGTAGCTGGGGTATTGACCAGTAGTAAAACGTGAAAAAAATTGTTTGTACGTAGCCGCGAATATCACCATGTCAACCGTTTTTTGCCGAAATCATGAAAAATCAGTTTTTTGTGCAACAAGGCAAGGAAGTCAAAGTATACGGATATATAGCCACAGGTATTGTTTATTTATATAGAGAAACTTCAACGGGTCTTAGAAACACCGGAAAGTTGAACATAAATGCAATAATTGTATATGAATTGGGCATTTCATCGAACTGTATGACGTTGGAAATTACATTTTCAGACTATGAAACTCTCTCCCAAATCGAAAATCATCCGGTGACCTATGCTGATATTTTAAACACAGTTTCCTCACCATGTGATCTTTATATTAAACAAATAAATGGTGGGGGTCTTCGATCTACTTTTTTACATAAAATGCTTTGAGTGACCCTATCCCCATAGTTTTCTAATATTTTCGACAGCATCACCTCCCCTGGTAATGTCTCTTATTAGAAAAGGGGATATATGACGTTGGAAGAGTTATTATAGGGGAAATAACCCTGTGTAAATACGTAGCCGACGTCGTTTGAGGTATGAACCACCTTAAGTCAAACGGTGAAATTCGACGCAATTTACGCAGCGATCACGTGTAGAAGCTTTCAAAATCGCATCAACCCTTAAAGGAGTACTTACCTTATTTTTGAGTGTGATTATATTTATCAGCAATCGTATTCCAAACCTTATTATATAAAACTTATGTTGATAGAATGCGAAATAAAAGAAATATTGAATATTTTGTTGCTGCCACGGCGTGTACTGAGCGCCGCCATTGCAGCACTACGTGACATTTTTAGATGAGCGGAAGTGAGTGTATACTCATCTAAAAACGTCACAACGTCATGGAGATTAAGATTGATCGTGTATCGTGTTGGTCATGCCGATAATTCGCACGAAATGGAACCTAGTAAATTCACAGACGTTCTAGTTAATTTTAGTAGTTCAATCATGAAAATGTTAACGGACTTAGAAGCATCGTCGTTCATCTCAAATCACTAGACAATTGCAAAGGACGGTCTTTTAGTTTACCGCTCTGTTTTGTCCAAACTGAATCGGGCAAGTCTCAGTTGAAATACTTGGGGAAGAAATTCTTCAGTTTGCGGATATAACCTAAACCAATTTCCTTTTAGGAATTACCCCCATGGGATATGCCGCGCCAGTTTTATCCTCGAATTAAAACTTGGACCCATAGTAATTCAAATGTCCGTAGATGGAACGTCCCTGGATCAAGCGTTAGTCGTGACATTGTCCTGAATACTGACGTCATGAGTCACGTCATCCCACAGGCAACATGGCGGCGCCCACGTCGACATCAAGGCAGAAACATTGCTTTATAAATTGTAATAAAAAAATAGGTTATCGCCTTCCACGACAGTAAATAGTTGGTTATATTTCTCTAAGAGTCTAACCGTTGTAATAGGAATCTAGATAAAATAAGGTAAGTACTCCTTTTTAACATCGCCATGTGACGTTACGCGTCGACATGGCGGTCCTTAACATCGCAATGGGCAAAATATCGACATGATCGACCCTTAACGTCGCATTAATTGCGATGTTGAGGGTTGACAGAACGACCCTCGCAATGTTCATGATATCGACATGGTCGACAATTAATATCACTATATCTGCTCAAAGGCCCCAAATGTGTTTTTAGATCGAATTATGACGAATAAGTTTTACTTATGATCTTCGGACTTTGATCTGTTTGAATGAGAAGGGATTGTCCTACTAAACGATTTTATCCAATTCAACTTCAAGATATATCTTGTTCCATAGCTAACAACCAGTTATAGTTATGATACAAGCGTCAACCGCCGCCAATAATATGTCCGGCCTCCATAATCAAAATAATTATTCGCATTATTGGCGACTATAAACAAAATATGGTTGTTTCACACAAGCTAGTTTCTTTCATAGAAGACTAGTAAGCCCTTTACAGTAATTATTACTATTGGTTATTCCTTGAAAATTTCTTGCGAACAATTTACCTTTGCGAGAATAGGGTGGAAGTGCCTTGGGTTGAACTTGGACCTCCTGGTGAACCATCGAGCAGAAATTACACTACTATACTGTGACATCATTGAGAAGTCATCAGTAGTAGAGAGTGCACACCTAGGGTTGCAATGAATACATGTGTGTGGATTTTGACCTCGGGTGTAAAGTGGGTTTATGTAGGCCATATTTGGTCCATTGTGCAAAGTGACCCTCGGCGAGTGTTAGGGAAAGCCCGTATTCGATCGGATTGGATGCGCACATATACACCTATGGAAGAAGAACTAGCCCATATTGATTACTAATGCCGTTCAGAGGATCATTTGCGTCGAAAGTCCAGTGATACGCGCATGCGCACTCGAGAACTAGTATAAGATGGGCATTTTCGGATGGGTATGGGATTTCGTTGGGAAAATACGGGCCATACTTGGTCCAAATGTGGTGTGTTTGTTATTCTATTAAAGGTTTCATTGTGTACAACAAGACCGAGTTGCTTACACTGACCCATTGAGATATAGTGAAGTGCGATCCAACGCTCCAAATCCGACATTCAATATCCAGTCGTCGTCCATGAGTAGAAAGACCTCATTAATATGACACTATAACATGAAGTACAAAAACCGGGCAAGAATGCACTAAACATATACATATAAATATAAAAGCTATATACCATAATATAAATAAAAGCTAGTTTCAAAGGGAGAAGTGGTCAACAGCATTTAATCAATGATGCTGACAACCTTATGGTTCCGTAGTCACATCTGTCTAACTGACCTGTCAGAGTGTGTATGTAGTTCCCAAAGAACCAAACTCAAAACGATGAAGCCTTCTAGAGATTTAACGTAGATATATATAGAATAAATATATTGCTAACTTTTGGAGGATTTCTAAGTCTCGGAAGAATGTTGTACGAGACAACTAAATTGGGGCACTAACGCCATTTTGTACTTCAATTATTTTATCTCGTACACTTCTCAATCACATCATTTTAACACATCATCCTCTCATATTCGTAATTATTCATTAGTGCAATGAAATTGCACAATGTTCTCGCTGTGGCCTCATATCAGCAATTGTTTCTTCTAATTCAGATGATCTCCTAATTATTATAAGCAATAAAATGTAAATTGCCTCCATCACTCTTCAGCCCGTAGCTATATATGCATAGCTATTGTCTACTGCACAAAGCAACTTTCTGACCCATACTCATCACAATTCACCTATATAAATTCATATGAACATTTCGAAACTGACACTGATTATTATATTTTTCAGAGTCAAACTTTATGAGTGAAGAAATCTATCAAATGTTGCATCATTTAGCAAAACTATTTTATCTTTTTATAATTGATTTTTTCATTACGTTTTCTTGGTGCATTCATCCATATTTTCAAGTCCATACATTAACCCTACCTGGCCTGCTCCGCGATGAAAAGCGGGCAAAACTATTTTATTTCATATAACATTAATATTTGCTAATTTTTCATGCAGTTTTTATGGAGAAATTGCAAAAATAAAAAATTCGGAAAATCTGACCGAAAAATCGACCAAAAAATGCCGTTTTTGAAAATGACGTCACTGTGACGTCATCAAAGCGGTCATCTTGGATTTTTTTCTGGTAGAGCTTGACCCAAGGGTATAATGTAATAAGTTTCAGCCCCTAGCTCTAGGGATAAGAAAAATAATTAGAGGGGGCCATTTCGCCCCCCCCCCCAGGCCTGGGCAGGTCCCAAAAAGCCCAGGCCAGATAGGGTTAAGTTATGACTAAAAGCAATTCAGCTTCATGTATATAGCACCTTTCTCACTATATACAAATATCTTTTAAGAAACAACCCAAAATATATTAACTGCGATCACTATATATTAAGAATTCTATTTCTCGGGCCCTTCAATCCTATTGTATTGTTGGCTGCATTGAATTGCAAAGCCAAAGGCTATGCTTTTATAGCTTGGGTAAGTATTGATAAAATCTGTGTATAAAGTGTGTATTATGAAAGAAACAGATTCCCAAATCGGATCGGATTCTCATAATCCCTGCAGCTAAAATATCAAAACGCCAATAGCATCGTGCGAAGCGCCAATCACATACACTTTCGTGTGTGCAATCTGCGGAAGAGAGATTGTCATGAAAGATATTTTTGCATAGTTTTTCGAGTTACTGCGCAAGACAATCCTCGGAACATTCCACCGATAAACATTACATATAGACATTAGGATTCGAATCTCGTCACTACACCTCATCGAACCCTTGGTATATTCTTTTCTCAAAACTCATATGCATTTACAACAAACAATGTGTAATCAATTTTAGTCATCACTCTTCGGCTGGGGGGATTTAGGTTTTGCGGAATGACGTTTAGTTCAGGACTACCATTCTCCTGGCGTCAGATGGTGTACGGATATCTCCTACTGTAGTATAAACCCACTGATTCAGGTGTGCGCATGACTGTGAACCAATCAACATTGTGGGCTCTTTTCCAACAACCTCGCTGGGGGTCTAATAACACCCCAGCCACCATTCAGATTTTTGGAGCATATGAAAAGTAGTTCGTTCCTGTGCAAAACTGAAGGAGTTGTTCGCCCGGATTCAAACTGAACCGTGTGTACGTGGGTTTTCCCCGATACGTCATAGCAACGTAGTAAGGTCAACTTCCTCTATTGGAGGCAGGGATGTTAAATGAGCATGAGAAATGGAGCATGCGCTGTGGGGAGGATGGCTCTTTTCACGCGCTGAGCATCCACGGGCGACGGAGAGGGGATAGGCTAGAGCATTTCACTCCGACCGTACATGTAAGACTTAACAATAACAAACTCTCTCAAAAGTACACAGAATTGTAGCAAAAATTATCAAGCACAGTGGTGTGTACCTTTTGTATGTGTATGTCGTGCACACATTGTCAGAAGGATTGGGTCAAATTGACCAGGTATTTCTGGGTAAAGACATGACGAACCCAAAGTATTCGGATCAAGTTCCATTTTGACCCAAACATTTTGGGTAGTTTTGATCCAAAGGGTTTGGGCACGTCACGTCTGTACCCAATCCTTCTGACAGTGTAATTTCGGCATAATTTGTTTGAAGAAGTAAACAAAATTTGTGAATAAATTGTACACACCACTGTGCATGATAATATTTCCCCCATTTCTGTTCACTTTTTGCACACGATGACATGAAGGAAATATACGTAATGATATTTTATCTTGATACTTTCTGAACCTCTTCCCACCTCTATTTCCCCAAGCTAATCAGTGTATTAATCTAGTCAAGAAGGGAAGCGATGAGAAAGCGGCGGACTAATGCACTTTCTCTGGTGCTAAAACAAGAGAAGAGTTGACGATTTGTGACCTAACAGTCTATCATATTAGGATCAACTTGAGCTTGTATTACCTTCTGGCACAGAGGATCATTAGTAAATTCAAAATAACCATGACGGTGTAGTAGAAAAGTTCTGCCATCATCGTTTTGCATTTTTCTTCGTAGAAGTGCTCAAAGCTATTCCTTTCATATCACTATTTCCTTATTCATCAAGCAGTTTCTGGGAAGCCAATAACATGAATACAATGTTCTAATTTTCAAAACATCAAAGTTTTATTTCCTGGTACACGTTGACTCAAGATATATATATTTAGTGCTGACCGTCGGCTATCTAATGACACACCAGCAACCCCCAGTATGATACGGGTTTGATCTCGTTTACTTTCGTTGAGGGCGATGGCCTAGTAGTTTTATTACAATTTGTGAAGCCATATTTCCGCTATGAGGTAAACGTGGGCGCCGCCATATTGCCTGTGGGGTGACGTGACTGATGACGTCAGCATTCGGGACAACGTCACGGCTAACGCTTGATCGGAGACTTGCCCGATTCAATTTGGACAAAATTTGAAGCTGAGCGGTAAACTAAAAGAGCGACCAGTGATTTGAGTTGAACAACGATGCTTCTAAGTTGGTACAACTTTTCATGATTACACTTGAACTACTAAAATCAACTAGAACGTCATTGGATTTACTGGGTTTCTTCTCGTGCGAATTATCGGCATGACCGACACGTACGATCTACCTCAAATCTCCATGACGTGACGTTTTCAGATGAGTATACACTCACTTCCGCTCATCTAAAAACGTCACGCACTGGTGCAATGGAGGCGCCCAATGCACGCCGTGACGAGCACAAAAATATTCAATATTTCTTTTATTTCGCATTCTATCAACATTAGTTTTATATAATAAGGTATAGAATACGATTGCTGATCAATATAGTCACACTCAAAAATAAAGTGAGTACTCCTTCAAGGAGTATCTCCAACGTTTAAACACTGACATGAGTTGACCGAGTGGACGCTTCCAGGCTGGAATAACCACTGTCGAGGTCTGAATAACAAGCAAAAACGAATAGACATTTTTCGTCACTTGTTAGACATGAAATATTCCATACATTGCTTAGAGGATATCCATTTTACACAGAAGATGAAGAAAAAAGTATCTTCAGAATGAAGTTCGTTTGCTAGCAATTCCCGAGGAATAGCCATTTTATTTAGTAAGAATTTTGAATTTGAATTACCAAGAGTAAAGAGAGACAGAATAAAATAGCTTCTTTATTGAGTGAAATAAATCCTCCCCAACTAACGTTACACTCGCATTAGTATACGTTCCCAATGAACCAATCTTTTTTGAGAATGTTCAGAAGAATGGAATAATCAACATATTGTGATCTGCGGTTATTGGAACTTAGAGCAAGATCGATAAAATGATACCTATAAATATTCAGAAGTCAGTCATCCAAACTCCAAGTAAAATCTTTCTGGAACCATAAAATGTTTAAACCTGGTAGACCCTTGGCTCGAGTTTAAGCCGGTGTGGAGGCTAAGAATGTCCGTTTGCTACGAGTGTCGGGCTCCTATCTTTTAACCCAGCTGGGACATTTTTCTCCACATTGGAAATGAGTGTCCGTCCTTAGTTGCAATAGAAAAGAATATGAAAACGGACACTAACAAAAATTCAGAATGAAAAGAAATGAGGCGATAATCGGGAAGAGAAAGATATTAGAAGAAAGGGTAAACTTTTATAGAAAAATCATATAGTGAAAAATAAACTAGTTCTGTTAGATAATTTTTCGATAACGAATGTCCCAAAATCAAATAATCAACTTTCAGAAGATTTAGATGGCGAAATGACTAAAGAAGAAATTCTACAAGCTCTCAAGAATATAAAAATGAAAGAAGCCCCGGTACAGATGGTTGCCCTGCATAGAGTTTCCAATTTTTCTGGCTCGATTTGAGCAATTATATATTAAAATCTTTAACGACCCAAAGACAGGGTGTAATTACATCTTTCCCGAAAGGGTAAAAAATCTTTTTTTGAAAAATTGACATCCTTTTTCAATCTTGAATGTGTCATATGAGATTGGATCAGCTGCAATTGCCCAAAGGATAACAAATATTTATCTTATCTCTTACCTGAGGACCGCAAGGTATATATATACCTGGAAGATATATACTGTGAAAAATATTGCGTTGTTTTGATCCTACCAGGCCTGGGAGGGGGGGGGGGGCAAAATGCCCCCTCCCCCGCTACAAAACTTTCTGTGCTATCTCCGGAACGACAAAAATGGAGAGCTGAAACTCCGTGACTCTATTGTTTGTCATATTGGGGTCATTTTGAGCCTATTTGCATAACCCCCCGAGTAGGGTAATTTCAAGATGGCGGCTACGTGGGGTACCACAAAAGTGATGTTTTTGTCATATTTCTTCAAAATTTCTACTTTTCCGCCATGAAAACTGGACAAGAACTATTTTATTTCACATCACATTGATATTTACTAATTTATCATGCATTTTTTGCCGAGAAATTGCATAATTAAAAATTCGGGAAATCTGACCGAAAATCGACCCAAAAAGTGCAGTTTTTGTAAATGACGTCATCAAAGCGGCCATCTTGGATATTTTTACATTTTATGGTATAGCTTGACCCAACGGTATAGTGTAGTAAGTTTCAGCTCCCTAGCTCAAGGGGTAAGAAAAATAATTAGGTAAGAAAACAAATATTTACCACATTTATTACAACCAAATATATTCGAGCTTCTGAAAGTTAAAAATGTTTGAGAACATATTGCGATACTCTGTTATCAATTACAAAACAGAATGCTAATTTAAAATGGGAGACAGATTTTGATAAAACAGACAGTATTCACAAATAGCAAAACTTTAACCGACTTTTAAAGAAATATAGAGAAGAAAGATATAAATATTTACTATAGGATAATTAATAGAATTCTAGACTCTGATCTCCGAACTTCCTTTTTTGAGGTGGTCGAGTGGTTTAGGGCGCTTGCCATTACTACTAGAGATTTGGTTTTGAATTCGAGTGGCACAGGTTCCAGTATTGCACGGGACAGGCCCATCCTTGTGCTTTACCAAGAAGTCTCATCCTAAATATAATTGGATATAAACTTGTCAAGCTCATCATATTTCCCAACATCTGAGACAAACTCAATATAGACCGATCCGCATTTTATGTTTTCTCTTTCTGAACTTCATGGAAGTATTAATTACGATCAATTGAACAGTTTTTGTCGAATAACATTTCATCATTAGGAGTGGGCTCTGGATATTTATTCATTGATCTTCAGATTTGTCCAGTATTCGACAGTCCTCCTCATAACCTCAGGATGGCTACTAAAGTGCCATAAATGTACTTTCAGTCCTGGGAAACAACAAGTAAACCTCTGGGAAATCAGGTTCCCTAATGCCATTATGACCAAGTTTATTGGATCGAGAAGGATTCTAGTTTTAATTAAAAAAAATATTAAAAAGGTTTTCATTTAAATGGAGTTTTTGCGTTTCCATATTATCAAGAGATAATCACATTGAATAAAGATTCTCGTTTTAATAAATAAAATATTTAAAAGGCTTCTATTTAAATAGAGTTTTTGCGTTTCCAGATTATCAAAAGATAATCACATTGAATAATGATTATAAATGGATAAAAGTGTTTACTTCCTGACATACAACCGACTGCGTTAATATCGTGTGTCTTCTTCACACAGACCCATATGCCAGGGTAGAAAAGTTGGTCGATCGTCGACTATGGAGGAGCAAAACGTCACATATATTTTGCTTATAGGGGGGATGAACATTTTCTGAATAAGGTGGAGAGATACTGGGCTTTATTTGAGTCCTCTACAGTGGCATATTAACGCTCTTGAATATCAGTTCTTCTCCCATTTGGTGTCGGCATCGGCGACCAAGGACTTGCACCGAGCTTCATGCACGGTCATTTATTCACATCCATATATTCACTTTCAACTACGGACACATCTTCAACATGCCAACTGTTCAGAATAATTCCACATTTTTGTCCGAGTGAGTGAGTGAGTGAGTGAGTGAGGATAGGACTGAACGTGGTTTTCAACATTATTTCAGTTATATCGCGACGAACCGAGCCTATTCTTGTCCGAGATCTTATATTTGCTTTGATATTGCCGATTGAAAATCGCTTCCGAGTTGTGAGGTTTTTGAGGCATAAGGCAGTAGATTTCATATCTATGAACAAAACTAATGCGAAATATAATATAGCAATATCAGCGATTTTTTTTATTCTAGCTGAGTTGATCTCTTAATCATTAGAGACAAGTGAATGTAAATTGTCTCCATGATTCTTTACCCCGTAGCTAAATATACATAGCTATTGTTTTCTACGTAAAAGGAATTTTTGACCCAGAACCATCATAATTGCCCCGAATATATAATTTTACATGTCGCGCAAAGGGCCTTTCAGTACAGATATATATATTTACATATTTTGAAAGAAGTCACACGTAATGGAATCTGTCATGGGTTGTCACTTAGCACAGCTGTATTGTTATATAAGTTTCAGGAATATTGACAAATTTTGACAGGTGTAAGAAAAAATCAAAGTGAGCATTTAGCCATGAAAGCTTCAGTAAAACGCAATCGATTGTATTATGGAGACATTAATACAATAATTAATGTTTTTGAAAATATTCAACACGAATACTACTTTCTTTTCCGAATTACTACACGTATATGCCGATAACTTATTTAGATTTCCAACATTTGCATTCTGTAAATAAACTTGTAATTATATGAGCAAATTGAGATATACGACTATTACATATACATTTTTTATAAAGACATTTTTTATTTACTCTGACAACATATTTTATGAATGGGACCAATTTAAAACACGACTGTAATTATCGCAAAATATATGGTTATGCAAATATTTGATGAACTAAATCCACCATGTATTTTTTTTAATTAATGGAGACAAATGACAAACAAAATATGTTTGTTTTCACGCAGAAAATGTTATATATTTGGTCGAGATTTTAAGTGTTTGCCTGGGGCTGTTCAAAATGTGTGGCCCGTTATTCGTCTATTCAAATTTTTGCCTCGTATCTCTAAATGTATTGTTCTTTTGGCTGAATTTGTCGAACAATGGAAGAGATAATGGAAAATATTCCTTTAGGGAGCTATAATTGCGACAGGTTTCACAAGAATAATCACAAATGCTAAATACCTAGGACAATAGGCCTAATTTGATGTAAATTACAAGCGTCTAGTCCGTCATTCATAATCCAGCCGTCGTCCATTAGAGAATATCCGCGTCCATAATCCAAAGACCTATTCCATATTCCACATAACAGTATTAGCACCAAATTCAAAAAGACAATCATAGTAGTCTCGCTATAAATGAGCTTAACAGCCGTCTCCCTAAAATCTCCAAACTATTGGCAAGATCGTTTGTTTTGAATAATTAAAAATGCATACTGGAAAATATCGTTGAGGATTTTTCTACATGGTCTACGTTATCCGATCTTCAGTTCACATAAAAACATTCTATCGGCTACATCTCGCCATTAAAACCCGAACTGAAATATAAAACATGGTACAATAATCAGCAAAGACTCGCAATGTCCAGCAAACACAAGAGATCGGTATAGTGTACAGTGCTAGCGCACTCAGGACGAACTAAATGTCGATACGTTTGAGACAGCCGGTACTCTAGGAAAATAGTCCCGGTACTCTAGGAAAATAGTCCTCGAGCTGATTTTAAAGAATGGTCTTGTTTTTTGAGTTGGCTGCATCCCACGTCCGACGAGGCTTTTCGGTTGATTCCGTTAGTTTGAGATCTCAGCCTTCCATTTCTGTTTGTTGTCAGCCTGAACGATTGTCCATTTGAGGTGGCAACATCATGCTCTCTGGAAAGTGGTATAGGTACCAAACCATTTATATATCCTTCTTAATTCTTTCTCAATCTTGTGATATTTGATCTTTTGTTCAGAGTTTATTGTGGAAATGATGTGTATTAATGTTTATTCCAAAGACTGGGGAATCGTCATCAAAACTCAGCCGAAATCTTCGCTAAACCCAATGGAAGTGGTTGATTTATATTCTCCAGGCATCCATATATACGCCTAGTAGGTTTGGCCATCCACTGTTCAAACTTTTACAATTAATAGAGAATTATTATTATTATTCAGACCAGCACATTATTGCGATTCCACGATAGAGGGGTACGAATGTTCTGATGAACAGAACTTCCTTAATTTTATCCGATATCCATCTCCGAGATTTATTTTTAATCAGGAATACAACGTCGGATGTCGCAAAATCAGTGAATGCATCGCGGATTTTGTAGTGTGCTGACAATTGTGGATCGTTTCCAACTTATGACAAAACGCATCATAATTATGGGCAGACAGGTTCAAATTGACAGAACTGTTCTGTTGTGTATTCCATCTCTTATTTTACGTATAATGGCAATAATAATACATATATACCAGTTCTAGTGTCAATAATTGTGGGAAGCAAATCAGGGGCAGTATTCAAATTGCGATGAAGTACCTCATAATTTGGAGATAGGAATCGTGAAATCAGCAGTTTCAATGTGTATTCATCTTCCAACTTCAAGGTCTAGCTCTCAGTGAAGATACATTGCTAAATCGGTAAGTATCGATCATTACAGTCCATCAATGGGAACATAGTTTAGTGTAGGAAGATGAATTTGCGTCATATATCTGACTGCATATGAACAGAATATCTTACTCGAAATAACCTATTGAAATTAAGAAATAGTTAGCCAGATTTCAAGTTAATATATATTGTAGTGATTGCTGATTGTTCCCACCAAGGTTAGATAAAGAAAATGTGACTGAAATTATTTATCTATTTCTTATCTTTGTCAAAACTCAGGATATATCATGAATCTATTGCCTGTTCAATGCTTTAATCCTCAGCGCAACTATTGGGATGTCATGGTGTCAACCAGGAATAATCAGGCTTACTGAAATATTTGTTGTCTAAGACTACGTTAAGTTTCCTTATTCGGTTTGTGTCGCGATGAAAAAAATCTTCTCCAAAATCAATTGTCACGTAGTGTTTCGAAGCAAGATATAATATACGATTAATATATTATCCCAATTGTTCTCAATTTGTGTTGCAGGGTCAGCAACTGGCTTTCCGAAATTGTCATTTCGAGGCTACGCTTCAAACATACTCCTTATGAAATTGTCATTTGAAGGCTACGCTCCAAACATACTCCTTATGAAATTGTCATTTTGAGGCTACGCCCCAAACATACTCCTTGTGAAATTGTCATTTCGAGGCTACGCTCCAAACATACTCCTTATCAAATTGTCATTTCAAGGCTACGCTCCAAACATACTCCATATCAAATTGTCAATTCAAGGCTACGCTCCAAACATACTGCTTATCAAATTGTCATTTCAAGGCGACGCTCCAAACATACTCCTTATCAAATTGTCATTTCAATTTAAGGCTACGCTCCAAACATACTCCTTATCAAATTGTCATTTCGAGGCTACGCTCAAAACATATTCCTTATGAAATTGTCATTTCAAGGCTATAGTCCATACACAATTGTCATTTCTATATTATAAACCCCGATGCACATTCCAACACGGAGAGAAAGGACTGGCCTTTATAGGATGGTTCACGTAGTGTTACCTATGTGCCGTCATAGCACAAATTGCTTCGTGTTGGTATGGGGGCTATATTCCATACCATTTCTACCTCGAAGTTAGGAATTGGATACACCTTTAAGCAGCCTGAAGAAACGCTGACTCTGAACAGTAAAGTTCTCAGTGGTAATTTGTAAACGACCCCTAAATGAGGCGAGGGAAGCGCATTTTATAAAGTACGACTTTCAGCGAAGATTCCGATGCGAGTAATGCATTAAAGTCAGACTATGGATACAAAAAAGAATTATAGAAGAAATGTCCATCTGAGTACCCCGAGTTTGTCCATTCCATGTGTTCATTACCGTTTATGTCTTAAGTCATTGTTGTCCCCCGCCGCAACGCGGCCGGGGACTTTAAAATGGTTCTTGCTTCTATGTTTCCGTGCATGCACGGACATGTCCGTGCAAATACTTCGCAAGCGATAACTTCTAAATGCTTTGTCGGATTCTTGCGAAATTTGGCATCTGCATTCTTTGCGACAAGACGTCTCTTGGTATTACGTTTCAGCAAGATCCGCATGTAGGTGGCGCCACGGACTTTAAAATGGTTCTTGCTTCTATGTTTCCGTGCATGCACGGACATGTCCGTGCAAATACTTCGCAAGCGATAACTTCTAAATGCTTTGTCGGATTCTTGCGAAATTTGGCATCTGCATTCTTTGCGACAAGACGTCTCTTGGTATTACGTTTCAGCAAGATCCGCATGTAGGTGGCGCCACTGGGGTCTTGCTTCTATGTGTCCGTGCATGCACGGACATGCACGGACATGTCCGTGCAAATACTTCGTAAGCAATAACTTCTAAATGCTTTGTCGGATTCCTCCGAAATTTGGCATCTGCATTCTTTGCGACAAGATGTCTCTTGGTATTACGTTTCAGCAAGATCCGCCTGTAGGTGGCGCCACTGGGTCTTGTTCCAATCTTTAGTACATGTCCGTGCAAATACTTCGTAAGCGATAACTCCTAAATGCTTTGTCGGATTCCTCCGAAATTTGGCATCTGCATTCTTTGCGACAAGACGTTTGTTAGTATTACGTTTCAGCAAGATCCGCCTGTAGGTGGCGCCACTGGGTCTTGTTCCAATCTTCTGTGCATGTCCGTGGTTTCCATTCAAATTCTTCACAAGCGATAATTTCCAAATGCTTTGTCTAATAATTAGGCATCCCTAAATGCCTAAATGCGTTTGTCATTTGTTCTTCTTTCTTCCGCTTCTCGCTGTTTTAAATTTCATGTCGCTTTAAATGAAGGACACCATTTTCTTAAATTTGCGGTCCAGTCCTTCTATGCCACATCATATGATTTACACTAAAGCTTTTGCAGGAATCATATTTTTTTTCAGAAGTATAATATGAAATAACTGGCAGGGGAATCCCGCAGTACCGAACCTGTGTTAGTTTTGAATTTTGTGTAGTCTTAAATGAAGGGCATTTCCTTCAACTTTGCTATGAAATCATTCTATTCCACATCATATGATTTACCCTAAAGCTTTTGCATGAACCTTATTATATTTCAGAAATATAATATGAAATAACTGGCGGGGAAATCCCCGCAGTACCGGATCCCTGTTTTTAAAAATTTTGTGTCGTCTTAAATGAAGGACAACATTTTCTTCAATTTTGTTATCAAATAATGGTATCTCACATCATATGATTTACCCTGAAGCTTCTGCAGGAACCATTTGTGTCCACAGTGTAACTTACTATATTAATTACAACTGAGTTCTTAAAGTTTGGGTGCACACTGTGCATATGATCAATTTCCTGAATTGAATTGAATTCCACCTTGTAGTTTTTCGGACTGTGATAGATGATGGCATGCAGTTGTCAGTGTGGTTGTTTCATGTACAGGGAGCTTTCTATGGCTTTCATGTCAGCACACCTACCACTACCCTCAAGAAGAGCATGTCCCCATCCCCAGGGCGCCGAGCCGCACCCTCTATCTCCCAAACTAGCCCTCGCCCGACCCTCATATATTGTGTTTGAGCATACATGTATCCAATATATCTTGGCAGAAGCTGAAATTTGTGTGTTGTCTGCAATATCCTTCAACTTTGCTATGAAATCATTCTATTCCACATCATATGATTTACCCTAAAGCTTTTGCATGAACCTTATTATATTTCAGAAGTATAATATGAAATAACTGGTGGGGAAATCCCCGCAGTACCGAACCCCTGTTTTTTATGCCCCCCCCCCCAACTAGAGGGGGGGCATATAGCGATCGCTTTGTCCGTCCGTCCGAATATCTTGTCCGGGCAATATCTCGGTTAATATTTCATGGACAGGATTGAAACTTGCATGGACTGTGGCCAGTGGCTCGTAGTTGTGCAGCGTAGAGGTTTTTTCGAGTTCCGTTATAATTTTCAAGAGTTATGGCCCTTTTTCTGAAATCTCTGTGAATGGGTCTTGTCCGGGCTGTATCTTGGTTAATGTTGTATGGACAAGTATGAAATTTGCATGATATGTGGTTAGTGGCCCACAGTTGTGCAGCGTAAAGTTTCTCCACGTTTCGCTCATATTTTCAAAAGTTATGGCCCTTTGTTCCTGAATTCTTCATGAATCGAGACTTGTCCGGGCTGGATCTCAGTTAATATTGTATGGACAATTATGAAATTTGCAGGATGTGTGGTCAGTGCCCTATAGTTGTGCAGCGTGAAGTTTCTCCACGTTTCGCATATATTTTAAAGAGTTATGGCCCTTTTTTCTTCAAATCTTTGTGAATTGGAGCTTGTCCGGGCTGGATCTCGGTTAATATTGTATGGACAATTATGAAATTTGCAGGATATATGGTCCGTGCCCTGTAGTTGTGCGGCGTGAAGTTTCTCCACATTTCGCCTATATTTTCAAGAGTTATGGCCCTTTTTCTTCAAATCTTTGTGAATTGGGATTTGTAAGTCTGGATCTCGGTTAATATTAATTATTGTATGAACAAGTATGAAATTTGCATGATATGTGGTCAGTGACCCATAGGTATGCAGCGTGAAGTTACTCTGTTTTTGGTTATATTTTCAAAAGTGATGGCCCTTTGTTTAAACCTAAGTGAATGGGATATATTTATTTGTCCAAGCTGGATCTCAGTCCATAACCGATTTGAACCGGGAAAATGGCTATATTATATGTTACATTCCAAAGCAGACAACATAGGTCCTGAAGTATGAAATTGCCCCAAAAACAGTGAATTGGGTGCAAAATTGTTGTCAGTGTGGTTGTTTCATGTACAGGGAGCTTTCTATGGCTTTCATGTCAGCACACCTACCACTACCCTCAAGAAGAGCATGTCCCCATCCCCAGGGCGCCGAGCCACACCCTCTATCTCCCAAACTAGCCCTCGCCCGACCCTCGTATATTGTGGTTGAGCATACATGTATATATCTCCAATATATCTTGGCAGAAGCTGAAATTTGTGTGTTGTCTGCAATATTGGGATAATTGCAACCCCAAAAGATTTCAATTTATCAGGCACAGACCCATGTTTTTGTATTTGGTAAATGGATCCCTTGTCTACATGTATATATTTTTGCTTGGAATTGTTTTTCTTGCCAATCCGCTTCTGGGTGGCGCCACCTTGGGCCAAATTAAATTGCATCTCCAGACAATAACTTTTGAAAACCTTAAGCATTCTTTCCGAATTTGGTGTGGTGGTACCTTGTCTCAAGATCTGGCTTGAGAATGTTTTTCATGTTGATAGGGGAACTACCTGAAAGCTAAGTTAAGTGTTTCCAGACAATAACTTTTAAAAACCTGAACCGATTCATTCCAAATTTGGTGTGTAGGTACCTCGCCTCAATTTCTCGTTTGGCATTTTTTTTCATGCCGACCCACTTATAGGTGGTGCCACCTGGGGGTAAATTTAAAATTGTTTCCAGACAATACCTTTTTAATACTTAATAATGAACTTGGTATACATGTACCTTACCTGAAGGTTTCACTTGGTATTGTTTTTCTTGTCGATCTGCTCATAGGTGGCACCACCTGTAGGCCAAGTTAACATTTTCTGTTTCCCATGTCAAGGGATCTTGCTTCAAGATCTCGTTTGGGATTATTTTTTATGCCTATCTGCCTACACATGGTGCTACCTGAGGGCCAAGGTAAAATTGCATTTCCGGCCAGTAATTGTTGGACCTTAATGGATTCTTTTAAATTTGGTATGTGGATACCCTCAAGTTATCTTATGGGGCCATGTTAATGATGTTTTTCCTAAGTTTTACGTTTTTACTTTCTTCACAAATTATGAATGTTTCCTTTACTAAAGATGCAAAAGGCATGCCTCCAATCGTATTCGATCGACTGTATCTAGTTGCATATGCATTCCTTGTGACAAGATGTTGATTGGTATTGCGTTTCAGAAAGATCTGCCTGTTGGTGGCACCATTAGGGTTCTTTCCGCTCTTTTCTGCTGCAAGCAATAACTTTGAAACGCTTTGAAATGTTGCTCGAAATTTGGTTTTCGGGTAATAACTTGAGCACTGCTCATCAAATTCTTCCCAAATTAGGCATGCATATACATTGTACCTTGCCACGAGATGTTGCTTGGGAGTGCGTTATCCGCTTCTGCTCAGAAAGTGACGCCACCTGATGACAAAATCTGAGATTTGTTTTTGGCCAATAACTTGAGAACTGCATGCTCATCGGATTCTTCTCAAATTTAGCATGCATTTACATGTTCCATGCCGGGAGATGTTGCATGGCATTGCCTTTCACTCACTTGCACTTACAGGTGGTGCCACCTGGTGGCAAAATCCCAAATTTGTCTCCGGGTAATAACATGACCTAAGATGTCGCTTGAGATTGCATTTCGCCCACTTGCGCCTATAGGTGGCGCCATCAGGTGTTAAAATCAAAATTTGTTTTCAGCTATTAACTTGAGAACTGCTCATCGGAATCTCCTCAAATTTAGCATGCATGATTGCGTTTCGCTCACTTTTACTTACAGGTGGTGCCACTTGGTGGCGAAATACCAGATTTGTTTCCGGGTAATAACTTGGGAACCGCTCGTCAGATTCTTCTTAAATCTGGTATGAATATATCGTGACATATGATGTCGCTTAGGATTGCGTTTCGCCCGCTTGTGCTTACAGGTAGCACCACCTCGTGTCGAATCTAAATTTGATTTCGCTCATCAGGTTTTTCTCCAATTTGGTATGCAGGTACCATGCTATGATATGTCCCTTGAGATTGTATTTCACCTGCTTTTGCATACTGGTGGCGACACCTGGTGGAAAAAAACTGAAATTTGTTTCTGGCAATAATTTGACAACTGCTCATCGGATTCTTCTCAAATTTGGTATTCATGTGTCATAAGATGTCACTTGGGATTGTGTTTCGCACACTTGTGCATACAAATCTAAATTTGGTTTCCGGGCAATAACCCCGGCTCTTCAGATTCTTCCCAAAGTTTGTATGCTGATACACCATGTCATCAAATGATCCTTGGGATTGCATTTCGCCCACTTGGACCTACAGGTGGCGACACCTGGTGGCAAATTTAAAATTTGGTTTCCGGACGATAGGTTGAGGATGCATTCAGCTTCTTGTCAAATTTGGTTTTCCTAATATGCCTTGAGATGTCACTTGGGGTCGCTTCTCGGTTACATACATGTAATTTCCATGCTTCATTGCATGGAAGCTAATTTACAGAAGCAAAAAATGTTCAGTCAACCGTTCTAAGTTGATTTTAAAACTTGGGAAGGCAGAATTAAGACCCTCTACATCCAACGCCTATGAAGTATAGCAGTTGCCTCCCTCATGTATATCCCCTCGAGACCAACAATGCTAAAAAATATTGCTGCCATTTCGGCGGGGGACTTGGCATCCTCTGGCTGCTTGTTACTATTGCTTTTCAACAGTCATGATATATACGATAATACATGTAAAGAATGCTAATTATCAGCACGAGCACGTATTCTGATAAAATATTGAAAATACAGCATAAGTCGCATGGCATAGTTGAATGAAATTATTTCTGATAATAATAGTTAAGAACCAAAAGTTAACATTTAAAAACTTGCGTATTAGATTTAGGTGATGGATAGGGAACGTCAATCTGATTTTTTTTTTTTTTTTTTTTTAATTCGGATTGAGAGTTCCTTGTCACAATTTGGAAATAGTTTCTCTGTGGCTTCACACGGTTAACTGGATGACATAGTTAAAACAAGAAGCGTCGTGCACTGATTTGACCCATACCTACATGTTATAAATTGGATGTCATTTAAGCATACTCAACAGAAATGTTTTCTGTGGTAATTTGTTAACGTCATCCAAATGACTCTGGCACCCGAGGGAAACTTTATATACAGTAAGAGCTCCAGCGAAGCATCACGATGAGAGAAATACTTTAAACCATTATATGGATACAAATTATGGAAGCCATGTCCATCTGAGTACCCCTATCTCTATTTGTAATGGTTAGATTAAAATTTAGAAATTTCCCTGATTGCCACTGTGTGAACAACTATAGATTGCATTCATATAATTCAGAACATTGATTCAAATATCTCTAAGATATTTTGATCCAATCTTGGACTTGGATATGAATTGAATAACTGATCTCCACTTCAGCAACCCCAGTGATGAATTAACACTGATTTTCTTACAATATCTTTGAAAGTTGTCCAGCGTAAGCGGTTCAAACTTGCTCAATATAATAGCTGATGGTAATCCGAAGATACACTGCAAGTACGTGTGCCAATTTTAATACAGGATAAGTATTATTAAATAATGCAATAAATACGGTCTTAGAAGAAATTTGGAGATGATCCCTTAGTGACGTCAAATGATGATGTTTTCATAATAAATGAGCTTGTCAACTGGAACCAAACAAAATAATACTTCATTTCGAAATATTGACCAAAAACTAAGTTATTTATGCTTGTTTGGCTACCTACACCCTGTTCCCGAGAATAGAAAGATGAATGTACATTGTCAGGTTAAACGGACACTCACTCAAGCTAACAGTAATTAGAAATGAAAAGCAGAGACTTAAAAATATACGACACATTCAGAAAAATCTTTGCCGTGCCGGATGCAGCCAATTTATTCCATTGTTTGGTGCAATTTATTAAGAGCCAGCTGTCGTCCATGAATAATTTCTGCGTCCAAAATCGAAAATCCCAATTCAATAATGCCGGCAACATATCATATCTTGTCAGCATCATGTAACGGAAGTCACCCGAAATATTCCACAAAACCAAGAATAATAGACAAATGCGTACTCAAATCAAATGACAATGAGTAATGAACCTAGAACATCTCTTAAAACTATCAGAAGCTCAAATTTCACCTATCTGAAGGGAAAACCCGAATTTACACTTGATCTTCAGCATACCCACACACCTTCGCATTGAGGTTTTTCCCTACCTTTTAACATTCGGCGTTGGGCACTCATGAGAAAGGAAAGAAATCGGCATGATGTAGGGCCCATTTTTGCGGCTAATTTCATTTAGTAATGCATACGATAATATAAGCAAAAAAATGTTCACCGCGTTGATGATTTTCTTAGATTGCATGCTAAGTGCACATTTTTTACTTAATCCTAACATCCCATGTTATTTCTTAGATTCTCTCATCCATATGATTTATATTAAAAAAAACTCAAAATATCTGAGTATATTTTTACATGGAGCATATTTTTATGTGGTCTTTTATCAAGTAATACTTCACCATAAGGCTGTTATTTATTGACACTTCTGTCTTGGGTGAAAATAGCTTGTGTTTATATTGATGCTTGGAAGTTGGTGCTGGTAATGTCGAGTATATATCTTGATTATGCCGCTGCAAATCTATATGGGTGCTTCGCGTGGATAAGGATCAGTGGCAATACAAGCATTGTTCATGTCATTTTGATGTAGTGGCAATGGAAGAGGTATTTGCTCAGAACAAGAGTACACAAGTACTGCATGAATTCCCACATATAATGAGTGTTAAGATCCACGAAAAACAAGAAAGTAAGGCATGCTAATAATTAATAGCTGGAATTCGGTCAAGCGGATCTTGGATTATTGCAATCAGAGCGTGTCTACCTTATAACGAACCAATTACCTGTACTCATATCGGTGTAAACGAAACCTGGTGTGTTAAAACTATCATCACTTGTGTACCAAGGCACTCTCCAATTTCTCCCTGTATCTAAAGGTTGTTATATACCACAATCACGCTCCCGTACCATTCGTAACCAAATCCTTGATATTTTGGGCTGTCAGTAATTTTATACCCTGAAATTTCGTCTCGAAGACTGAACTATTTTGTTTTGCCTGATTATATTTCCACATGTGGAGCATATTTTTATGTGGTCTTTATAATTTACCTTTTATAATATACGGGAATTTTCCACGAATTCGTTATTCGTTTATTAACTGATTCGACAATTTTAAACGCTGTAAACGTACCTAATTTTTGTTATAAGAGTAAGACATAGCCGATCAATTTATAGGTGAATGGAGTCGGCAAGATAGTCTGATGTTCTTCTTGGTAATGGAGCAAATGTATTGCTATGGGTCTCACTATAGGGAATATATTGTTGTGCCTTTCCCCAAATTTCCTATGCTGAATCATGGAACAGTGGGCTTCACAGTTTAATAGATGAGATCAGCTACTCTTACCCCCTTAAATACAAGCCTCGGGTCAGCTTAACCAATACCTAGTGACAAAGATATTTACAAAACAAATATTATATTGTTTGCGCGCGACGGATGCAACGATAGCGAGATTACGTTGGACGTTTGCAAGATTTAATGGCACAATGGTGTTCAGCCTTTGGTTCTCTCGGAAGAGCCTAGTTCTGTCAACCCCATTGCTCTCACTGAGATCCTGTTAGTCAGTGGGCCCTTTGTCTGTCTTCGACCTCTGTTCTAGTGCAATAATAACTATCCTCTAAACATTATACTTTCAAATTTACTTAAGTATTTTAGTAGCTACAGATTTGGTGTACTGGTAACAAATGCGGTAGACTTACAACGGTATTGTTCAGATTCGCACATATATGTACCATTCAGGACTCCTGCCCTATTCATCGTGTCCAATGATTTATCCAGTCCTGGTGTGTTTCGAGTGGTTCTGGATGATACAATCGTGAATACAAGCTATCTCGATACATTGCGGTGATCATGGGTTTTGCATTTTGTTTATCGATGGCAAAGATTATCATAGTTATCTATGACATGAAGTCATAGGACCCCACAGGCAAATATACTGACTGTATATTTCTAAAACATCACAAGAACCAAAACTGATCCTTGCGATGATTTGTATCCCAACCACGCTTTTATTGTAGCTGTTCATGTGGACATTCTGAATGGAATGACCGCAAGGCCCCTAGCACCAGCTTGAGCGATATCAGATAAAAACATTTAAGAGCGATAATGTAATAGCCCCAAGTCATCTGATAGAAAATGATGAAATATTTGACGTTTATATAGAAGAAACGGTCCAAACAATGGAGTAGTAATGAGAGTTCTTATTCAGAACACGTCTCAAAAACAATCACAATCAACACTGAACCATATTTCGGCATCCTGAATAATTCCCAGTTTTCCTGGATTCGTCTGTCAAAATGAGGGGAGGGTTCTTGACAGATGGGTCACGCCGTAGAACCGTAGAGGCATTATATTTTCAATATTCCCATATTATAATTTTGCAGGGTATCACGGAAATTAACAGGAAAACGCCAGAGTGATTCTATTACAAGCGTCTGGTCCGTCATTCATAATTCAGCCGTCGTCCATTAGAGAATATCCGCGTCCATAATCCAAAGACCTATTCCATATAACAGTATTAGCACCAAATTCAAAAAGACAATCATAGTATATATAAACATAGGCTTCTTTCCTGCAAGAGAGAAGCGGTCAACAGTTTTCAATGATGCCGGCAAGACATCATGATGTTCCAAAAATATCAAATCCGTATCGCTGATCAGTATTCTTAATCCATAATATTCGTTGTAAAGTCGTCATCTAAAGAATGATGTATCTCAGTCACGCTTTGATTGTGACTGTTCATATGAGTACCATGAGGATCTTGAAGTACATGGGTTCATACGGCCCCTAGCCCCGGGTTAAGCGGAATTAGACACAAGTTACGAAACGTAACGCCATAGATCTTGCACGCTACTCTCGTATTTTGCTATCAGCGTGCGATATGTATCGCCAAATTTGAGAAACTTTGAGTAGAGGCGCTGTCTTTCCGATTTTTTTTGGGGGGGGGGATGTTACAATTATTGTGTCCCCTGACAAATTAACGTATAAGCAGCTAGATGTTACCTTTATTCATTCAGAGTTACACAATTAGTTCTAGAACTAGTCTACATTGCGGTTCAGGTTTAGGTATATAACCTGTGATGAAGCTTCACCTTATTTTGAATACAGCTTACAACAAATAAAATCGCGATCCGTATAACAAAAAATTGAATTTTTTTAGGTCAATGAGAGAGAAACAAAAACAAAAAATGAGGTCAAAGTCGGTTTGCTTTGATCTGAGCCGGTTTGTCATGCCTTTTATATGTGTAGCTCTATAGAGATTAAATATCGGGAAAAATTATCAGACTGACGGGCACATCAGGGGAAAACACATCGCACTCCGTATTTCGAGGTAGGTGTGTATCTTAAACTTAGATAAGCTGTGTCGGCACTCTCACTTTGCCACTATTGGAGACATCACCACATTGTATGGTCACGAAAGGATGGATGGTTTATCATGAGAAATCAGTACACGTTGTGTTCCAACCCCATGGAATTTATCAATCGAGTAAAGCTGGGTGTACTATATATCTGAAATGATCCGTTCTCTATATCCGGTGAAGATATTTCGATACAGTGGGGAGATTAAATATTGGACCGTGCTGGAGAGTTGTCTTCCTTTCATTTCCCCTGTTTTTTTAAAACAGTCAAGTGTAAAATAAGTTGACGAGTCGCTCAACCGTGTGGCAGAGTTTCTATCCCCTTGGGTATCACTAGCATCCCTGTGTATAGCTGTGAAAGTGCATAGATAACATCTTTGAAATATCACGGTGGCGATATAGCGATACCCCAAACATCTTTTAGACTGGGTATACGGACGCGCAGAGAAACTATAGCTAGTTTATCTTTATCTATATTAAAAAACAACCGCTCTTGTTGAAAAGAGCTGGTTAGTGATCTACAAGACTAAAAAATATTCACGAACATCAGGCCCGATTCGTTGATCCCCATGTATGAGAGTCCGTTTGTTATGTTTTAACTTAGCTCTAATATAAATCGAAACTTTTCGCACTTTTCTGGTGATGACCACCGTTCTATCCACAAGAAACGTGAGGTGGACTTTAACGAAATGTGAGGCACACTGCGTCCAGCAACAGGCAAACCGAGGTAATTATTTTGTACGCCTGCGGCAGACTCGGTATGTACTGTAGCATTGCTGGGTTGTATTAGAATGCGCGATAATGCGGGTAATCTCCACAAGAGATTTTTTTAATGGTTATTTTTCTCTCTTGAAAAGTCCAGGGTTGGTATTTTTTTTATTTTTTTTCGTTGACTTCATCCACTATTTGAAAACATAGTACGGTACTTCAAAAGTAGAATCCTTCAAGATCCCATAACCCCTGAACCGAAATGGTTCTAATTGAATTGGAACCACAGCGGTTCTAAATGCAACCAGTTTGGCTTTAGATGTATATAGAACTGTCGCTTTTCTCAGAGAACTGACTGCATATAACATACTCAAAGATTGAAACTCACATCACCAATGAGACCAGCTGCCTGGGTACACACGTATGGCTTGTTCTCTAACCGACATGGTCACAGCTACTGCCACAAAACTGGTATAGGCTCAATGACCGGTTATACAGAACGCCCATCTGTCCGACGTGACAATGCTGAAAGGGAACACAATGTTAGATATACATTAATATACACGGGGGCATTGTATAGAGGCTCGACCTTCCAGCCGCTAGTCACCAGCAGAATCCAAGTACATACATACAATTATTAATAAATAATCAAAGATTGGTTCTGTTGCATGAACTCAACCCCACAAGACTCCAGCCGCCTGGTAATACAAAAAAAAACGATACTTCCGAGACTTTAGATATACATATGAATCCCCCAGCCTGAAAGCATTCACCACAACGAGCCCAGCACCACCTCAGCACCACCTCCTTTCATACTATAGCAAAGGAGCAAAGATTATTTTTACTGTTTGCTATCTCTTATTGTAGATTCTGATGGGATGGATAGGAAAGTTGGAGCAGAGCCCAAGTATGGATTCCTTGAAGATCTATAGAACAACAGCCAAACGGATTTCAGAAGAAGTTGGGTTGCGAAGTTAGAGAGAATGTACGAAACTATTTAATCAGTATTATGGTAAATATATATAAATACAACGAATCGCTCCAGGTATTTCTTATCAGAATATTACTAAATCTATAATTAAATCAAAACTGGTGCGTTAGTGCATGCATGTATGAAAAGTGACGACACAGTGTCTGTTGCTCCATATCCCCAGGGAACTTCTAGAAATTATCATAATGATAATGCACAAAATTAAGATAAACTTGTCAGGGAGTTAACTGTCAATGTATCTCCGGTGAAACGCATACAATTTTATTTACCTAACTACAAGTTATCTTACATTTGGAATGAACTATGTTGAGTGAAGATTGAAGGCAGTTGTGGATAATTGATGGTGAATGTAGTTTGTCTCAGATAAATTCATCAATTTAATGGCTAGTCGTACACCGGTATACAAGGAAAGAATGTCCAGTACATGCCCGTCGTCTATATATATTAACCCGGTTAAGATATTAAAACTGTTGACCGGTTCTCTCTGGTAAGCATACATGTGTTTCCTCAGACGTTTATGGTGGGTTACTTAATTTCAGATCTGATGCTTGTAATTTGCCTATGCCCCAGCTACACCATTAATGAGGATTATCAGCACTATAGATCCACAATCCTCGTATCCATTTAAAGACCTGTTTTACTATTTTACTATCAGTGATTTATATTTGAAAGAAAAACATAAAAAAAACTTCGATTGGATGCGCCTGATGTAATAGCCTTGCTGCATTATACTGTCCTTCGTAATTTATAGGGATTTCTTCTGATCACACAGGATCCTATGGAAAAACATATTCCCCTAATCATATATAGGACCAATTAGATTCCTGGATATAGGATTTTTCTTGGATGATAGGATAGTTTTACGCAGATCTTTCTGTTAACAACCGCTTCTCTCTCGCAGGAAACTAGCCTATGTTTATGAGTACTATAGTTGCTGCTTGGTTTTGTTTTTAATTCGGTGCTATTGCTGTTATACGGAATACGTCTTTGGATTATGGACGCGAAAATTCTTTAAAGGACAACAGCTGAATGTTGAATGGCAGACTGGATGCTTGATCGACGTTAGGCCTTACAGATTATATTTTCCTTAATCTACTATGGGTCCTTCTTATGACAGAATATTACATCTTTTCTTTTGGAAAAAAGGCAGTCATAAAATCGGTCTGCGGGGTCCTGTGACTTCTTGTCATTACGCCAGGACTTTCCCAACCACCATGGATTTGAAATATAATGTTCCCATTTTCCATGGCTTATTCCATCAGAATGAAATACGGCAGCATGCAGCTTGACAGAATAATTTGTGAGATACAGCAACTTTCAGCACATTTGTTATTCCTCTGCCGAAAAGGGCATCACACACATCGTGAAGAACATTTCAGCTTAATACACGAACACAAATTACACATCTGTGCCAAATATTGGCGGTACTCTTCGGAATTAGATTGGTATATGGTTCTTTTATCAGACAGTGCATTTTCCAGTTTTCAGATCAGGGTGGATGCTTCATATATTGCTAACGGGATTAACACTGAGGGTTCTTGGATAACATCCACTTATTAGTCCACCACGAAAGACCTTTTTGGCACTGGCCCATATATTTCTCGTTCTTGATTTGCGACGAACTCCCCCCCCCCCCCAACCGCCACCGCCACCACCACCACACGCGTAGTCCAGTGGGTTATCTAAATGCTTCCTCTGTTTATAAGTTCATTCTGATTATAAGAATAAAGGAGAAAAGGTATGTTATAGTCAAAATAACACTTCTGATCGCCATTGTCTCGGTAACTTTTAAGTGCATGTGAAAAACGTTTCTCGACTAAATTTTTTTGGCAATACATGAACCAATTTTAATCAACACCAGAAACTCATATGATAAGGTCATAATATCAAGAAGCGAAATTATGTGAGCAGAAAAACAACGTGGGAACGTATACATCGACATCCATATATTTTATTCTAGCACATATGTTTTGCGCATATACTATTTTATAGCAGCTAAACACGCACATATTTACTGTCCATTTTATTCAAAAACTTTTTGCTATTCAATTTAGTCACGCACGCAATTCTATCAAAAGTGAAAACGGGTTTTAATTTAAAGAAAAAAAAATAGAAAAAAAAAGAATTATTGAATGCTCAAGCAGATTTAGTACTTTTATTTTATTCATTTCGCAAGAATGCGCAGAATATGTCCTCACGTTTACAGTGGTTATCAGTGGACAGTGATGGCCGACGTTACTATTTTTAGTCACGTAATTGCGATTCGAATGAGATAACAATATTCAAGTTCAGTGCTTGATAATCTTCGCTGATTGTAACTTTTTTCAAAGCTCCTTAAAGCAAAATTTCGCAGAGGAAGTATTTGCTCGTTTCCCATCAAGAATCAATGGTCATCCTCGACTTATTTCATATTTAATTCTTAGACCGGATAAAATAGCAACACCCAAGTAAAGCAGTAGTGAACCGCTTGACGGGTTTGTCATCAAAATATACTTTCCAGCATTCTGAGTTCCTTATTCATTTACTCTCGAATGAAATCCTGGCAATAGTCCACTCGTGCACTGACAAAGGCGACCGTTTCTATATAGAGTTTCACCCCTTTATCAGCGATACCTTCAACGGAAGACCACACAAGGTCTGTGGAGATGACGTTTCGTTGGAGATACTTCTAACTTTTTCAAAGCTTTGAAGTTAGATACCCTAATCAAGTTAAGCACCCTAATAAACAATTCCTTCTCATTCACCAACATGTAGTTACATGGAAGATCTACTTGTTTTAGATAACCCTGTGCAAGCGACGCCGTTGATAATAAATACCCACCTTCGATAGTAATTGGAATTTAAAGGGCAATTTCGTTCATTCGTTGGTAATATTCCAAAAGATCCTCTTTTTGAGTATAGAGCCTTTGGTATGCGTATCTGATTCCGCTTAAGCCGGTGCTACGGGCCGCGTGGTTACTTAATAACTTCCCCATGAACAACCGCAATAAAAATGCGGCTGAGATACCAAGGCTACGTCTCAGAATCCTAGGTTTTCTAGTCTGAATGTGAGGTGCCTGGGGAGGCTTTCCACCGCAGTCATATGGTTGTCGCCAGACGTAGTCAATTTTGCAAAATGTCACGAAAATATTACCTTCCTATAATCAATCTTAATCAGATTGTGATGGCGGATTAAAACTAGAGGTTGACACAAATTGTAAACAAACCTACAGGCTAATGTGGTCGAATAGCAATTCAAAGCGAGGTCATGAGACAAGGCACCCAAGAATTGCGAATGGTATAGAAGCTTTTTTCATTTTATTTATCAGCAATTGGATTGAAAAACGGCCAAAATGTGGTCCTACTTACACGTGGATGCTACTGAAATGCTATCAAAGGCTAGGTCTTCTTGTGAGATCTTCTCATACCGAATTGAATCATTGTCCAAAAAGGAAATTTGAGGACGGACACCAATTGGCTAAACCTACAAGCGGATGTGTCCAAAGCACAGTCCAAGCAATGAGCTACCCGCAAACAGATTTTGGGGAAAACCTCGAATAAGTCTAATTTTATTCCTCGTAATCGAACACCCCTTTCGACTGGCACTGATTGTAACTTCTTTCAAGGCTCCTTCAAGCAAAATTTCGCAGAGGATGTTTTTGCTCGTTTCACATCGTTTGAAGAATCAATGGTAATTCTCGACTTATTTCATATTTAATTCTTAGACCGGATAAAATAGCAACACCCAAGAAAACCAGTAGTGAACCGCTTGACGTGGTTGCCATCAAAATATACTTTTCAGTGATCTGCATTCGGAGTTCCTTATTCATTCAATCCGGAATAAAATCCTAGCAATAGTCCACTCGTGCACTGACAAGGGAGATAACATACTCTGCGACCGTTTCTATATAGAGTTTCATCCCTTTATCAACGATATCTTCAACAGAAGACCAAACAATGCTATTATATGAATAACAACTTCTTTATTGCTTTGGAGCTGACGTTTCATTGGAGATACTTCCAATTGTTTCAAAGATTTGAAAAAGTTGGGAGTTAGATACCCTAAATCAAGTTAAGCACCATAATAAACAATTCCGTCTCATTCGCCAACATGTAGTTACAAGGAAGATCTACTTGTTTTAGATAACCCTATGGAAGCGACGCCGTTGATGATAAATATAAACCTTCGATTGTAAAATCGATATTAGAATTAAAAGGGCAATCTCGCTCGTTCAATCTACGATGGACAACTTAGATATTGTCATATCTCTCAGGTAATATTACAAAGATCCGCTTTTGGGGTTTAGAGACTTTGGTATGCGTATTAATTCCGCTTAAGCCGGTGATACGGGCAGCTTATTTAATAGTTCTTATTTAATAAACTACAGGTTGACACAAATGGTAAACTCGCCTACAGGCCAATGTGGTCGAATAGCAATTCAAAGCGAGGTCATGAGACAAGGCACCACAAATGGCGAATGGGAGAAGCCTTTCTTATTTCATTTATCAGCAAATGGATTGAAAAATGCTCAAAATGTGGTCCTACTTATACGTCGATGTTACTGAAATGCTATCAAAATCTAGGTATTGTTGTGAGGTCTTCTCATACCGATTTAAATCATTGCCCAAGAAGAAAATCTAAATTACAAGCGTCTAGTCCGTCATTCATAATCCAGCCGTCGTCCATTAGAGAATATCCGCGTCCATAATCCAAAGACCTATTCCATTTTCCACATAACAGTATTAGCATCAAATTCAAAAAGACAATCATGGTATACATAAACATAGGCTTGTTTCCTGCAAGAGAGAAGCGGTCAACAGTTTTCAATGATGCCGGCAAGACATCATGATGTTCCAGAAATATCAAATCCGTATCGCTGATCAGTATTCTTAATCCATAATATTCGTTATAGAGTCGTCATCTAAAAAAAAAGATGTATCTCAGTCACGCTTTGATTGTGACTGTTCATATGAGAACCATGAGGATCTTGAAGTACATGGGTTCATACGGCCCCTAGCCCCGGGTTAAGCGGAATTAGACACAAGTTACGAACCGTAGCGCCATAGATCTTGCACGCTACGTTCGTATTTTGCTATCAGCATGCGATATGTATCGCCAAATTTGAGAAACTTTGAGTGGAGGCGCTTGGTGGAATAGCCCTGTTTTATAAGTTTCTGCAGCAATGTTTTGTGACGTTGATTAAAATCATCACATTTAACACAGGATCTAGCAAATGCTACTAAGCGAGATATGTATACGCCATATGCAGGTCCCACTGGAATATTACTATCCAGAAAGGGATAGTTTACGATGTCGAAATTGTAATCATCTCTTTTGTCATAAAGTCGACGAGAGAGAATGCCCGCTTCATTTCATGACACCAGCTGGCAAAATCAACAAGCGGATCTGTCCAAAGCACAGTCCAAGCAAGGAGCTACCCGCATACAAATTTTGGGGAAAACGTTTAATATGTCTAATTTTATTGCTCGGAATCCAACACCCCTTTCGACTGGCAAATAATTTGTGAGATGCAGCAACTATCAGGACATTTGTTATTCCTCTGCCGAAAAAGGCATCACACACATCGTGAAGAACGTGTCAACTTAATACACGAACACAAATTGCACATCTGTGCCAAATATTGGAGATACTCTTCGGAATTAGATTGGTATATGGTTCTTTTATCAGACAGTGTATTTTCCAGTTGGCAGATCAGGGTAGATGCTTCATATATTACAAACGGGATTAATACTGAGGGTTGTTGCTTGCCAGAGAGAGAGAGAGAGAGAGAGAGAGAGAATTAAGGTTTAACGTCGCGTTCATCAAGGTTGCTTGCAACATCCACTTATTAGTCCAACCATCAAAGCCACCGCGAAAGTCCTTCTTTGCTCTGGCCCCTATATTGCGACGAACACGGTTTTAATTTAAATTAAAAAAAAATAAAAACTAAGAATTACTGAATGCTCAAGCAGATTTAATACGTGTACTTTGTTTATTCCACAAAAGTGCGCAGATTATGTCCACACGTTTACAGTGGCTATTAGTGGACAGTCATGACCGACTTTACTATTTTTTAGTCACGTAATTGCGATTCGAATGAGATAACAATATTCAAGTTCATTATATTACCTTCCAATCTTAACCAGATTGTGATGGAGGATTAAAACTAGAGGTTGACGCAAATGGTGAACTCACCTACAGGCCAATGTGGTCGAATAGCAATTCAAAGCGAGGTCATGAGACAAGGCACCACAAATGGCGAATGGGAGAAGCCTTTTGTATTTCATTTATCAGCAATTGGATTGAAAAACGGTCCAAATGTGGTCCTACTTACACGTGGATGCTACTGAAATGCTATCAAAGTTTAGGTATTGTTGTGAGGTCTTCTCATACCGAATTAAATCATTGTCCAAAAAGGAAATCTAAAGAGGTACACCAGCTGGCAAAACCAACAAGCGGATGTGTCCAAAACACAGTCCAAGCAAGGAGCTACCCGCATACAAATTTTGGAAAAAACGTCGAATATGTCTAATTTTATTGCTCGGAATCGAACACCCCATTCGACTGGCAAAATAATTTGTGAGATACAGCAACTATCAGCATATTTGTTATTCCTCTGCCGAAAAAGGCATCACACACATCGTGAAGAACATGTCAGCTTAATACACGAACACAAATTGCACATCTGTGCCAAATATTGGAGGTACTCTTCGGAATTAGATTGGTATATGGTTCTTTTATCAGATAGTGTATTTTCCAGTTTGCAGATCAGGGTAGATGCTTCATATATTACAAACGGGATTAATACTGAGGGTTGTTGCAACAGAGAGAGAGCGAGAATTAAGGTTTAACGTAGCGTTCAGCAAGGTTGCTTGAAACATTCACTTATTAGTTCAACCATCAAAGCCACCACGAAAGTCCTTTTTGCACTGGCCCCTATATTTCTCGTTCTTGATTTGCGACGAACTCCCTCCCCCCACCACCAGTCCAGTGGGTTATCTAATGCTTCCTCTGTTCTATAAGAATAAAGGAGAAACGGTAGGTTATAGTGAAAAGAACACTTCTGACAGCCATTGTCTCGGAAACTTTTAAGTGCATGTGATATACATTTCTCGACTGAATTTTTTGGTAATACATGAACCAATTTTAATCAAAACCAAACACCAGAATCTCGTATGATAATGTCATAATATGAAGAAGCGAAATTATGTAAGCAGAACAACGTTGGAAAAACGTCCATATATTTTATTCTAGCACATATTTTTGCGCATATACTATTTTATAGCAGCTCAACACGAACATATTTACTATCTATTTTATGCAATAAATATATGCTATTCAATATCATCCTCGCGAGCCAGTATATCGATCGATCTATTGGGATCGATACACTGGCTTGGTTAGTTACCCATACGAGTTCTGGATATAAATAGATGAAGGGGTTTCCACTGAATCAACCCAATCAGTGAACGCGCTAAGCTGGTTGATTAGGCCAATCCGCCGCGAGGCATGAGATGTGACAGGTTTCAATTTTATCGGGGGCCAAACTGCTTTGATGTCAAGCAGAAATCGACATCGGAAGTCAAAGCAAAAACCGCAGGCTGGGGATACCGACATCCTAATTCAAAACAAGTGCGGGGGATGAAATGTACGAGATTGTATAATAGAGGCATCGACTCAAGAACTCATTCGAATCACCAAAAATGTCCAGGTAAACCCTCTGCGAGGATTTAGGGTTTACCTGGACTTGTGAAGATGTTCAATATAGGCACGCACGCAATTCTATCAAAAAAGAAAACGGGGTTTAATTTAAATAAACAAATAAAAAGTAAGAATTACTGAATGCTCAAGCAGATTTAATACTTTTACTTTATTTATTCCGCAAGAATGCGCAGAATATGTCCACACGTTTACTTCATACTTACAGTGGTTATTAGTGGACAGTGATGACCGACTTTACTATTTTTTATCACGTAATTGCGATTCGAATATATAACAATATTCAAGTTCAGTGCATGATAATCTGCGCTGATTGTAACTTCTTTCAAAGCTCCTTAAAGCAAAATTTCGCAAAGGATGTATTTGCTCGTTTCACATCGTTTGAAGAATCAATGGTCATTCTCGGCTTATTTCATATTTAATTCTTAGACCGGATAAAATAGCAACACACAAGTAAAGCAGCAGTGAACCGCTTGACGTGGTTGTCATCAAAGTATACTTTCCAGTGGTCTGCATTCTGAGTTCCTTATTCATTTACTCCCGAATAAAATCCTGGCAATAGTCCACTCGTGCACTGACAAGGGAGATAACATACTCTGCGGCCGTTTCTATATAGAGTTTCACCCCTTTATCAGCGATACCTTCTACGGTAGATCACACAAGGCTATTATATAAATAACAACTTTTTTTATTGCTGTGGAGATGACGTTTCGTTGGAGATACTTCCAACTTTTTCAAAGCTTTGAAAAAGTTGAAAGTTAGATACCCTAAATAAAGTTAAGCATTCACCAACAAGTAGTTACATGGAAGATCAACTTGTTTTAGATAACCCTATGCAAGCGACGCCGTTGATGATCAATATCAACCTTCGATAGTAAAATCGATATTGGAAATAAAGAGGCAATCTCGTTCGTTCAATCTACGATGGACAACTTAGATATTGTTATATCTCTCAGGTAATATTACAAAGGTCCGCTTTTTGTTTTAGAGACTTTGGTATGCGTATTTAATTCCGCTTAAGCCGGTGCTACGGGCCGCTTATGTAATAGTTTCCCCATGAACAACCGCAATAAAAATGCGGCTGAGATACCAAGGTGACGTCTCAGAATCCTCCGTATTCTAGTCTGAATGTGATGTGCCTAGGGAGGCTTTCCACCGGAGTCATATGGTTGTCGCCAGACGTAGTCAATTTTGCAATATCTCTCGAAAAATATTACCTTCCTATAATCAATCTTAATCAGATTGTGATGGAGGATTAAAACTAGAGGTTGACCCAAATGGTAAACACACCTACAGGCTAATGTGGTCGAATAGCAATTCAAAGCGAGGTCATGAGACAAGGCACCCACGAATGGCGAATGAGAGAAGCCGTTTCTATTTCATTTATCAGCAAATGGATTGAAAAACGGCCAAAATGTGGTCCTACTTACACGTGGATGCTACTGAAATGCTATCAGAGGCTATGTCTTGTTGTGAGGTCTTCTCATACCGAATTGAATCATTGTCCAAGAAGGAAATCTAAAGACGGACATCAGTTGGCAAAACCTACAAGCGGATCTGTCGAAAGCACAGTCCAAGCAAGGAGCTACCCGCATACAAATTTTGGGGAAAACTTCGAATAGGTCTAATTTTATTGTTCGGAATCGAACACCCCTTTCGACTGGCAAGCAGATGATGCTGTTTTTATGATTCTGGCTCAAGTTCCTTCCAGACGTCGCGGGACATTGATTGGGAATACACAACTCAGATTAGGGAAGAAGCGTAATGAATAGGTGTGTCAGGCAGCCATTTTCCGCCATAGATTGAAAAGCAACACATGACAAAAATATCGTCAATATATCGAAAGGACAGAACATAGTGTACACGGGGCTAAACGACCACTGATTCCTGTTCAAGTTAGTTCAATGCATCGAGTGGCGTTGGATGTGTGGAGCCGTCATGGATTCAAAAGTAACATGTAATACTGCTTATATTTTTCCTGCACAAATCAATTCGAGGCATCGAGGGCGTTGGTTGGACATTACAACACAGAATAAAGACGAGAGGTAATCCGCGTGTGTCAGACAGCTATTTCCCTGGCCGCCATGGATTCAAGAGCGACATATAATACCAAAAAATTATGCACGGTGCTAAACGCCCACAAACTCATCAAGGTCTTGTCTTGTATTTCTTGTCTATCTGGTAAAATGTTGACGGACAGACGGCACTGCTTCTGTTTCCTGCTCAAATCAATTCGATGCATCGAGGGGCGTTGTTTGGACATTACTATGCAGAACAAAGGCGAGAGGTATTACCCAGGTAAGCCAGACAGCTATTTCCAGTACGAACATGGATACAAAAGCAACATGTAATAAAAATGTCATCAATATATCGACAGGACAGAACACGGTTTAAACGGCCACTGACTGTACAAGGTGTAGCACTGTGTTGCTTGCCTATTTTGTAAACTTACGTTGCAAAAGAAAGCGAGGTGGTCGTCCTACTTGACTAAATCGCCAAACGTACATGTAATTCTAGGACGGCCCCAAAGGAAGTGGCAGTGTGACCCAACCTTGGACGTCTGGAGAGGACGCTCTATTTATAGTTGATGAAGTAGGTTGTTTAACAGCTTTCTCGGTGAGACGGAGTTGAAAAATTACGCAAATTTTCTTCCACAATTGAGGTTCAATGGCTATGTCGCAATTTCAAATATCACCGACTCTATACCGACAAACCCGGTCATGTTATTGTCTGTTTTCACAGGCGTTAAAAGAACTTGATGTTTCCTTCTCTCACGTCGGTTGTCAAACTGTGGCTTCTCGCACGAAGTCCAATGAGAGTCCAATGAGAGTCCAGCACTTAATTATACACGTGTCTGATCTCACGTTTTCCAGTGTTGACAAGAGGGATAATGCAGGGTTTAATAATTTTCGCTTTTGTTGAGTTAGAGTTACACCCCTTCATAAATGACGTGCTCAGTAAAATATGAACGACTGTAGCTTGAACATGTGTTGAATTATCAGAAATACCGTACATTATATTACATGTACGGTTCCTACTCGAGCGTGGACTTTCAAACGCGGCCGATATCTTTTAAAGAAGTGGCTAAACGTGTATTTCCACAACGTTCATTCCCACTGCATTCCTCCTCGGAAATATCAGACAATAAAACATCAGTCAGCACAGCAGATGATTTACAGCAGCCGTTTGTAAAACACTGGTAACATGGGAATTGCTCATATCATTGTATGATTGTTGTGAAATCAAATGGCGCAAATGCAATTCCACGGTCAGAACAATTCAGATCAGTCGAATGTAACCGGGCGACCTGACGGGTCCCGCGACTACCACACGCAAAGTACACGATAAACGGTCCGATAAAAGTCAATCGCCATTGCAGACGCCACGAGCTACACCTCGGTAAACACAGTTAAGAATCAGGGGGACTTGAGAGATTTTCACATTTTGTTTGTCAGGTTGAAATTTTCAAAAAGGCATTAAATTATCAAGGGTGCATTATTTCATCTCAGAAAGATAGGAAACACAATTAAACACAAGAAAATATAACTATTTCTTATAAGTAATTCGGAAAAATGACTTTGTGGAACAAAATTGATCAAAAATGTAGTGGATTTTTCGAAGTAAAATTTGGAAATCGAAGAAATGTGGTGACTGTTTAACTCACGAATAAAATTGAATCATCGCTTCGTTGAGGCCAAACAAGGATGACCTTCTTGAAGTTGTTGGAAAATAGAATGCTACACGTGGTCAAGCAAACTGAATTGTCCAGGAAAATGGCGATTCACATTTCTTCCTGCTCAGGTGGAGTTTTTCCGGCCTCGATGCATTAACTCTTCACACAAAACTGAACACCTGTCAATCAAAGTCCGTCTGAACAAGACAGTCATTCAACATGTCGTTGTTGTTACGTGTTGTTGTTGTTGTTGTTGGCACATGGCGGTGAGGGTTAATGCCATTCATGTACACACGTTTACGCTCACCCATTTTCATCGACAAACGCTTTCAGAACATGCGATCGGAATGCCGAACCATTCAGATGGGAGGGCTACTCACCGAAATTTACTATAATACCATCTTTCTTGTCTAAATTTGATGTAATTAGACGGCTGATCTGTTTTTTTCTCGGTTTCACCAAAATATCATATCTCGCGCGATTTCACGTGAAGCAGGAGGCAGGATATTAGAGTAGGTTGTTCGAAAAGTAGATCTCTAAAGAGATTCACAGAAATTGTTTTCTTCTTTCGAAACTGTCGAAATAAATATGTTGGATGCTAAATATCACCATGCATATTTCGCTCAATTATGATGCTTCTCTGATGTTTATACATGATATTGACGATATTTTGGACATGCCTATATGGGCGTATGAATATTATTGAGATGTGGTGGGTCACCTTGTTTGGAAAAGAAGCATGGTCTGAGACATACCGAAGTGTTTGGGATGAAAGCGCTAAATTCGATCTCCATTTAAACAGATGGGCTGAAAAGTACGTATCTTACTGTGTATTTGTGGAAAATTTGAAATTGATATCTGCTATAGTTTATTTTCTATAGAATTATCTTTATTTCGTTGTCACGTCGAGAGCAAAATGGTGAGATTTCAGGGGTCATTTGTGATGACATTGCAGAGCCGAGAATGGATGTACGGCCACGTGCTTCAGGCGAAATGGATAATTTCGCTCGTAGGACCTCCAAAACTTAGTTGAGTCATTTTATTTATCGTTTTCCTGGCCTGTTATAGTATTTATTTCCTGAAAGTCGCTTCACGAAATTCTTTGTCATTTCATTACATTTTTGCTTCACAAAGGTATTGAAAAAAATTTCAAAAAAAAAAAAATACATTTTTTGTCATATCATGTCTCATGGTATCATGGTATCATTGTGTCATAAAATTTGGTCAGTATAATGATAAGGGTCGTTTTTAGAAATTTAGACTTGGCAAAAAATTTCAAAAATGTCAAGTCCTAATTCCCGTTAAGTCCACAGTAACGAAACTGCACAGCACAGGAAAGTCAACGGCAAGATACAAAAAAGAATGTCACGATAAGTACGATGAATACGAATAAGCACGAAACGGTGAATAAGAAAGTCAACAGCTGATAACACCAACCTCAATTCAATGTCAAATTCACAGTTTTGATGAGAAGTTAATATCTTACAAAATCGACGAAATACAAGCACAATTTGACGACACATTCACCGCACGGGTTAAGACTGGTAAATTCGCCCAGTCAGGCTCGAATCTTGAAGACTTCTAAATGGTTTCCTCCCAAATTTTGCCTATTTTGAAATTCCAGTATTAATAAGTCGTTTTTGAGCGATAGCTTCAGCTTTATCTCTCTGAAAGTCAATAAATGTCAACTTGTTCTGCGGATTCCCTGAAACCAGATGTGGAAAACTACTGACATTGTGGGAAACTTCGGACAATCGCTTATATGTACGTTATATGTAATAAAAAATTGTTATCAATGCACACTCATTATCTCGAACACCATGGATCACCTTACACCGACCATGGTCAAACAGTCAAGCCCACATGCTAATGTCGGATGAAGGACTGAAGGATTGCATATATCCGGATATAAGAGAACGCGCATTGCTTTGCCGAAGATGTCCGAAATATGCTGACTATCCACACCCAACAATATTTGCTCGAGGGACAGTTTAGCACAGATTGAATTTCATAAATATAACACTGCAAGTATTCATTTGTTTTGAGGGGAACATGCAGTTCTGTTGTCTCTCGGATGTGCACATTACCCTTGGCACGGGCGAGGGTGTGACTCGGGCAATATGCACATATGCTGTGAAAATGACCTCTGGCGTAGTCAATTTCTGGGAGCGGAAACTTGCGCACAATTATTTTTCAGCGCAACTTTTCTCCAACATGACTGCGCCTTGTGAGGTTGACCATGCCGCCCACGGCACCAACTTTACTGAAACCAAATGATATTCACCTAAACATTAAAATGCTTCTGTATACATGTGTAATTTGAATGTATTATCTTCTTATGGTTAAAATTTATTTCATTTCACAATTAACTGCGACAGGACAGCTCGATTATTAAAGGAACTATTTCGTAGACGGCTCACTACGTGATCGCCATACGCTCCCCACGTGTGGCTTTTGTGTGTTTTATATGAGAGGCCAAGTTCCGCCAATACGGAAATAGCCGAACATGTGATATCTTGTTACATGCAGAACCGGTAGATCGATAAACCGGTTGATTATCTTCCTTGTGCACGTCAAAACCACCCATAATAATTTTCCGTCGTTTACTAATAATTATCATGTATATTATCAATTATTGTCCATTCCCGAGGGAACTGCCTCCCTACAGTGCCCTTTTGGCTCAGAGTGCCCTACAGGGACATGGTTACCAACTATGGTTGGCGGTATAGGGGAGATAAAGTCCACCAATCAAATTACTGCTCTAATTCCTCGGTAAAAGGCTTTCCAAACCGCGGAATAAATCGATTTAGACATAGAAGTTAATCCGCGATCTTGATCCTTCTAGTCCCAGGTATAAAACGTTCCAATCATAGGCTTTAGTTCACCAATCAAAACCCATTTTACATTCCGAAGTTTATTTGAACGAAGAAAACATCGGACTAGAAATTTTGATTAGTGAACTAAAGCCTAGGGCTTGAACGTTTTATACGCCGGACTAGACTCAAGACCGCGGATTCAATAAAATCAATTTCCATAAATACGCTCAGGGATTTATTCCAATGTCTAAATCCATTTATTCCTCGGTTTAGAATTGAAGCAGTAATTTACTGGTGGACTTTGATCGAAATCTATATCGATTTAATCCTAGGCATTGATACCGATTGCTGTCCCCTACCGTCAACCATAACCGAGGAAACAGACAATAATTGTTTTACTATACCGCATATATTTAGTACTGGGGCACGTACACGTTGCATAAAACTCTCTGAACGAGACCCGCCATTGGAGTGTCAAATGCGAGAAAAGTGGGCAGGAAAACTGCTGGACACGGGGTCAAATATCTTGTTATATTCATATTCAGCATAGTGGGTATCCCACACGATTCTCGAGTTCATAAAAATGTTACTGGGAATCTCGACAGTTACTTGAAATTATTAATCAAAACGACGCACGGAGAAAAAGTTTTATCGGACCCTCGCCGCACAGCCAGGTGACCGACCGAGTGACAATCGAGTCCCGAGTCAGAAATGGCAAAAAAGCAAATGTGCTGTTCGTGTGCCAATAAACGCCTGAAAATGCTTGATTGTGAATTGAATAAATCACTCTACTGTTATTTACTGATTTGTAAACAATATTCTTATTCATGTGACCGAGAATTTTACACATCAAATTAGAATGAGAGGCGACTTTGTCATGGAAAAGACATCATTGTCATTGTGCGGCCGTGGAGGAAGCAAAGCAGGAGTCGAGTATTGAAGGTCTTGTGAAATATGTTTAAAACTTGTACTGTTCACTAACTATTGTTCCAGATATTCACAGGACAATTACTCATGGTATAATTATATTCCTACATTGTGAAACACCCTGCCAGAAAATACTGGCTCGGGTGAGAATCGAACTCACGACTTTGGGGATACCGTCCCACTGCTCTACCGAGTCCAGTTGAGAACAGCTCGGTAATTCAATCCATTTCACAAGTACGCTGCATACCGCCACAATAACAAGTGAATTTTGGATATATATTCGAAGATACAATGTTTCGACTAATAATTTCAGTCATCTTCAGGGATAAATTATAGTATAGTATAATTGGTAGAGCAGTGGGACGGTATCCCCTGAGTCGTGAGACTGAGTTCGATACTCACCCGAGCCAGTATTTTCTGGCAGGGTGTTTCACAATGTAGGAATATAATTATACTATAATTTATCCCTGAAGATGACTGAAACAATTACTCATTGTCGTCAGAAAATCTTCTGCATATTCTTTATTTTTATCTCATTGTTTCGTTGTGGCGCGGCGCTTCGGCAATCGTGTTGGTAATCGTTTAGCAGTACCGGGTGTATGCAGACCGCGGCCACCTGTCGCACGCGCGGAATATATCCCGTCTCCATGACGACGCGAGACAGTATTATCCTCAGGTGCAAGTATCGTCAACGCCGGGAACTAATACCTGATACATGAACTGGTCTCGTCAAATCAAAATACATCATTCTAAGTTTAGGCATACTAATTCACATAATATGGAACGACTCTATGCTGCTGGTAAATGTTCTCCCAAATTTCACTAATCGGTAGATACTATTAATGCATCCAAGTTAGTTACCATCGCAGTTCTAGATATAGCTGGAGGGGTTTCTACTAAACCCAACCAATCCGTAAGCGCGATCAGTCAGCTCATTATGCCAATTCGCTGCGAGGTTTGAGTTTTGAGTGGTTTGAATTCTATAGCTGGCCAGACCTATCTTTGGTGTCCGGCTGAAATCGACATCGGATGTCAAAGCGAAAACCGCAGGTTTCATATACCGACGGGCTAATTCAAAACAACAGTGGTGGTGAACTGTACGAGATTGTGTATTCTATCACTTCCCATGTGTTTTAGCAAAGAAGGAAGCCCAGGTGGCATCTAATTCCAATAGACATTATTTAATAAGCGGTTCGGTGTGGATAGTGGTCGACGTCATGATTTCCTTCACTTGTCCAGTTGCACTCCACCAGAGGGGGGATAGCTCCGTGTACTGCGATATGACCATTGTATATGAATTACCGGGTCCACAGTATAATGTATTTAAAAATGCAAGGTTCACGCTCTAGTTGGAATGTTCTTGAAATTTATAAGTGATTGTTAACATTTTTTTCGTCATTTTGAACATTGCAAGCGTTTTAGCATGCCCCTAGCTGTCATACTGTGGACTTGTCCCCAGCGTGTCGATTTCGGACACGCGACTTGCATGTGTCGTTTGCTTCGATTAATTCGAACGCATATTTTGTCACGTAAAGGGGTGCTAACTTGTAATTACATGATAAAATATTTTCCTTTGCACGCAAAATCTCCACAATTCTGCCGTTTGTAGTGTATTAGTAAGCAACACTCCTATCTCGACCAATCAGCACCCAGTATTTTTGCCGCCTATTTTGCGAAGACGAAAATTTCTCAACCACTGTCACGTGATACGCGATCTACAGTAGATTAGAAATAATTGCTTGTTTACTGCGGTAAAACAAGTATCGCCATGCAATAGGATGAGTCTACACGTTTGATCACTCAGGCCTTCGTGACCAAACTTAGACTCATCCTATTGCATGGCGATCTATCTTACTTGTTTTACCGCAGTAAACAAGCAATTATTTCTTTAATAGACTTAGCGAATCGAGAACTAATCCGAATCACCAAAAAGGTCCAACTAAACCATCTGCAAGGATTTAGGGATTACATGGACTTGTGAAGATGCTATTAGTGAGTATTTCGAGCAAAAAAAAAACAAACATGAATGATATCTTTCCTATTTGTTGTATAACTGAACGAACTAATTGGCTACGGATATTAATATCTTCCTAATTAAGACTTGTGTAACAAGCATGCTCCAGTTTCCTACCGAAAGTTATAAGCACCGTAGAATAAATGAAGTCATATGTATTAAGCTAAGCAATAACAAGCGTTCTGAGAACCCCAACATCTCGCCTTGCGGGGTCATCCGCCAAAGGTGCAGCAGTATTGAAAGCATACATGTAGAGCAAACAATAAGATCTGGAATAGGTGATGTGGTACAGACAATAATGTCTGGAATAGATTATCTGGTACAGACAATAACATCAGTCCCATGAAGGATTACTGGCAAAAGTTAATCCCATGTAGGATGGATAGGTCAGTGCTGTCGGATTACTGGTACATAGTGCAGTCCCATGTGAGATTACTGCTGGATAGGCCAGTCCTGTGTAGGATTACCACTGGGTGGACCAGTCCCATGTTATTACTGATGGATAGTCACCTGTGGGATTACTGCTGGATAGTCCAGTCCCAAGTGGGATTACTGCTGGATAGGCCAGTCCTGTCTGGGATTACTGCTGGATAGATGAGTCTCGTATGGGATTAATGCTGGATAGGACAGTCCCGTGTGGGATTACTGCTGCATAGGCAGTCCCGTGTGGGATTACTGCTGCATACGGCAATCCTGTGTGGGATTATGGCTGAGGAGGCCAGTCCGTGTGGGATTACTGCTGGATAGGCTAAACCTGTGTGAGATTACAGCGGAATAGGTCAGTCCCAAATTGATTACTGCTGGATAGACCAGTTCGGTCTGGGATTACTGCTGGATAGTTGATTTCCGTTTGGGATTACAGCTGGATAGGTCAGTCCCGTATGGCAATACTGCTGGATAGGCTAATGCCATTTGGGATTACTGCTGGATAGGTCAGTCCCGTGTGGGATTACTGCGGGAGAGCTGTGACCTAGGAAAACATGAAACATATCCATTACTGCTGGATAGGCCAGTGCCATTGGGATTACTGCTGGATAGGTCAGTCCTGTGTGAGATTACTGCTGAATAGGCCAGTCCCAAATTGGATTACTGCTGGATAGACCAGTTCGGTCTGGGATTACTGCTGGATAGTTGATTTCCGTTTGGGATTACAGCTGGATAGGTCAGTCCCGTATGGCAATACTGCTGGATAGGCTAATGCCATTTGGGATTACTGCTGGATAGGTCAGTCCCGTGTGGGATTACTGCGGGAGAGCTGTGACCTAGGAAAACATGAAACATATCCACCAAGTTTTATAATCATCCCACGAAAGGTTCAACAAACTTTCCATGTACAGATCTACCTGTAAATTTTTGCCCAACAAAAACCTTATCAATGGAAAGATACAAAGTCTAAACTGCAATAATTAGGAAAAAAATTCATATTTAATGTCATATTTCTTAAATAGCACATGCACATCTTTGAATCACATTGAACTTGGGTAGCACGTGTCAAACTCATCCAATGAAAGCTGACAGCTTCAGAAAACTTTCCGTGTACATGTATATACATGTGCATTATTATTGGCAGATTAAGACAAAACCCTCAAAATTTGAACAAAAATTAATATTTCATGTCCTAAATATCACAGGTACATCTTTTAATCATAAGAAACATGTGTACCAAGTTTCATAATCATTCAATGACAGCTAACAATTGCAGCAAACTGTGGTGTACAGATGTACATGTGCACTTCAGCTAAACGCAAAACTCAATCAGTTGCCATAATTTGGAGAAAAATTAATATTTCATCTCAAAAATAGCACAAGTAAATCCTCCAATCATAAGAAACATTTGTACCAAGTTTCGTAATCATCCAATGAGAGCTGACAACTGCAGCAAACTTATCATGTACATGTATATGTATACATGTAGATGCCTAAATGTACAATTTACCTAAACAGAAAACTCTTCATTTGCCATAATTTGGAGAAAAATTAATATTTCTTGTCAAAAATAGCACAGGTACATCCTCTAATCATAAGAAACATGTGTACCAAGTTTCATAATCATCCAATGACAGCTGACAACTGGAGCAAAGTTACCATGTAGATGTATATGTATACATGTAGAGGCCTACATGTACAATTTACCTAAACAGAAAACTCTTCATTTGCCATAATTTTGAGAAAAATTAATATTTCTTCTCAAAAATAGCACAGGTACATCCTCTTATCATAAGAAACATGTGTACCAAGTTTCATAATCATCGAATGACAGCTGACAACTGGAGCAAACTTACCATGGACATGTATAATTTACCTAAACAGAAATCTCTTCATTTGCCATAATTTGGAGAAAAATTAATATTTCTTGTCAAAAATAGCACAGGTACATCCTCTAATCATAAGAAACATGTGTACCAAGTTTCATAATCATCCAATGACAGCTGACAACTGGAGCAAAGTTACCATGTAGATGTATATGTATACATGTAGAGGCCTACATGTACAATTTACCTAAGCAGAAAACTCTTCATTTGCCATAATTTTGAGAAAAATTAATATTTCTTCTCAAACATAGCACAAGTACATCCTCTTATCATAAGAAACATGTGTACCAAGTTTCATAATCATCCAATGACAGCTGACAACTGCAAGAAACTTTCCAAGTACAGATGTACATGTGCACTTCAGCTAAACGCAAAACTCATTCATAGGGATTTTAACATTAGAGTACCCCAGGGGTAGTACCCCCAGGTGGCATACCCACCCCCCATATTTTTTATATTTTTTTTATATTTTTTCTAATTTTTCTAGATTTTTTTTTAACTTGCTAAACCAAAAACCCATTCATTTCCAGGCAGGGGACACCGACACCGACACCGACACCGACATCCTCTTTCCCCCTCTCACAATATCTCCCCTTTACTTCGTGAGGCGAGATAAAAAGAGTAAATGCACTTTGTCCATAGTGATGAGAATAACTACATTATATTGACCTAGTCTCATTGATGTTATTTAATGCACATAAAATTAATCACTTTGTGATTTACGACATTTTCTACAAAGCTTAAAAAAGAATAGAACCGTCAGATATGTCGTTATCTATGGAAAAATAAATCACTACACTAATAGTGTTGTATATATAATGAGAAGCAATAAATATATATTTGCCTCCATTCATAATTCAGGAAGTTTTTTAGAATTGACCCGATTCATCTATTTTAAGACTGGGTGCGGAATCACGTACCGGTAGTAATTAAGTTTATCTATCATAAACAATTTATGTTACAATTACTAGAACGCTTTTATTAAGTTCTGCTTATCTATATGTTGACTGAATATCTGTTTTTTAACTTCCTAATATTTCCATACAGCTATTTCAAAATAATAGACTTTTGGGAATAAGACGAAGCTTGCTTAAGGGTTCACAACCGACATAGAGGTATTTGTTGTGTAATAATTTACCGCTGGGACGTCTTTCATCCCGAGTCAAAACCCCGAGATTGCGCAGCAATCGAGGGGTTTTGACGAGGGATGAAAGACGTCCCAGCGGTAAATTATTACACAACAAATGCCGATACGAAGGTTTTGAATCCAATTCTAACCAGGAGATATATTTGAATGTAGAAATAATCAACAAATGCGCAAAACTGATTCTCTCTGAGCGCGGCTGGTACATTTTACCCCCGCCGCAAATACAAGCAGTGTTGCCTGGCTTGCCATAAACATATATCGTGCAAAACAACTCAGTGATTCTTTCAGTGCAGAGAAATAAATATTTTATTGATTTTTTATTGATTTTTTATACATATTTCTTGCCCAAGATTAACCACAGAAATATGAGAACTAATGAGCTGGAGGTGGTATTCCCCAGCGTGTATAGAAGTTGACCAACATGTCACGTGCTTGCCATGGATACAGTACCGGGACAGTGACATTTCCAACACGAGCAGGCTCGCGTTTGTCTGCATTTGTGGGCGAAGGGCCAAGAAGAACGAAGTTATATTATATATTTTTTCTAATACAGACAAGCGGGCAGTTTAGGGCTGGAAATGGAATGGTTCAGACATCGAGTGCCTTTGTGCTCATTCAGTGTATCACGGAAAGAATGTTACTGTGTTATTGCGAGGGGAGGTAAATGCACTCTCCCTCAACCGTGATGAGCTGTTTCACGAGGCAGTATTTTGTATTCTTGCAAAACCTGTTGCTATGTGAAAGTTTACCCTATTTACAACATGTATTTGCACACGACACGCACAACACAGAAGGTTAGAATTATAGTCCAGTCGCTTAGGTGAATAATCGTGACATGCCGGATTAAAGCATGAAAATTTGCACAGTTACTGTACATATGATGCAAAAGCATATCCCGGGTAGGTGCCCGACCTGGGTGACCTTGTTCTCTCAAAATCCAAGATGGCCGCCAATATGGCCGCTAAATATTCAAATGGTCATATCCTTGCTCGTATGTTGGCTAACATCTTATTTGAAGTGGCCATATATATATGTTTTGTGGGGCACGGAGATCATAAACGAATATTTTAAATAGGTTACAATGACAGATTTAATCATAAATCAAGATGGCCGCCAAGAGGAGATATGGAAATTATTCATGTGCAATTAGTTTATCGTTATATATACAATACAGAACTTGAGCTGTGACATAATTTAGACATACACGAATAACTGTGTTTCCCCAAGTACTTTTGACAGGACTATGAATACTGAGTCATGGCTGCATGTTTATTTACAAGGTCGTTGATCTTCAGGCCATCAATTTACTAATAAAAAGAACGGCATTAGTATTGTGGCTGAGCGCCATTTTTGAATGAAATCGTGAAATGCTGGATTGAAGCTGACCCATCTCGGCATAGTAAATGAACATATTATATACAAACATTCCGCATGACGGTGAAAGACCTTAGTGACCTAGTTTTCGAAAAATCCAAGATGGCGTCCAGTATATCTGTCAAACATGTAAATACCCGACTATACATGACTAAATATACCTTTGTGTTGTTCAGAAATTAATATATTGGTAATTCTAACCCTTTGCAAAAAATAGTGTCAAAAGATGCTATTTTCAAATCAAACCTCATATCGTAAGATATGTAAACTATGAAAGAGGATGTGAAAGTGCTGCGCAATTGTTGCTGAACCATGCTAAGCGGCACAAAGCATGTCATCTAAGGTTTCCCAGCAAAAAACTTGAAAGATCGAAAGATCGCCAAAAGAACAAGAGAATAAATAATGCTGGTTCTGGGAAACAGAAGTCTAAACACCAATCACTCGGAGCCTCTGGTAGGACCGAGCAATCGTGTGTATGTACGCTTAAGGAGTGCTGCATATATGCTCAACGGTGACTCTAGACAAGTCTATGTAAGATGGCTACCCAGCTGCAAGATACAGAGCTCTTATCACAGATTGCCGGAGGAGATTTAGCGGCAAATGTTTATTGGAGCTAAATAACATAACAGATGTTTGATGGCTTACAATAATTGCTTCAGAATTTTGAAGAGAAGAGACAAGTCGTAGGCAGGTAAAAGTTATGACATTGTAGAATCCCAGGTGTCTCCAGGGCCATTTTTCTACATTGAAAGAAATGTTGAAGAGAGAGCCTACATATTCAGGTTTGCTGAGTTACGTGTAGTATATAAAGAGCGACTAAGCATTCTGGGATTGTCGGAGACCATCAACAAATCCAGGCTAAAGAATAGGCTCCTAGTCTAACACACATTCTGATGGAGTCAGGAGTAGTCTGATTAAGGACCGTAATATACGTGGGTTACCTCTTCAACATCGCTTTTAATGTAGGAAACTATAGTTTCGCAAACACCCGGGATTCTACCAAGTATTCACTTTCAACCGATGACACGATTTGGCTCCTTCTCTCCGCAGTTCTGTACGTCACAAACCCCTAAATGGTTTTGGGGTGCAAGGTGGTATTGCGAACTAAAGCTCCTGGGGATCAACGATTGGCCATTATATCGGACTGGGCGGAAAATGGTTTCTGATATATTTTTTAATGTTTCTACAATATTCAACTCTAGTAAATATCAAAATAAGCTTTCCAAAATTTAAGAGGAGTAAAGGTAAGCTACATCATGTAGTAGGGCATTCATGGTGGCGAATGTTAGGGAGTATCGTTTTCGCAAGATGTGCACAATGAATTTACTACATAATAAGTAAGGCGATTATTTAGTTGTGACCTCTAAGCCCTCAACCATCTATTATCACATGTTGCTTCAATAGTAACTGAATCTCCTCCGACAGTCAGAGATAACATGCAGTTCGGTATCTTGAGCTGACCAACCTTCTCCCTTCGACCCGAATCGGCTTGCTTTTTTGGTGATTTTTCTATCTTCTTTCACATCCACTTAATTCCAAGTCGACGAGCAGTGCATCAAGTTCCTGAAAGCCCTCGCCATTCCTACTAAATCATCGTAGAATTTCAAAGCTCTCTCGTCAGGTTTCTCCACAAGATACTTCAAATCCCCTCGCCTTTCACAACAAAAAATACAACTTCAGTAGAGTACTGAAACTTACCACACGGTAACTTTAAAAAAAAATGCAGGATGGCCGTCATGATGACGTGACCGTGACGTCATATTCGCTGAAGCTATTTTTTGGCCTAGTTTTGTGCCGATTTATCGAAATTTTTATTATTCGATTTTTCTTTTTAAAAACCGCTAAGTATATTAATAGACAGTAACTAGTTTTACCTAATTACTTTCTAGTCATTTTCCGCCAGAAAAAGTGCAAAGAAGTGGGCAGAAAGGACTGAAAACACGATTTTCTGGGATACATGTCCGCCATTTTGAATTTACCTACGATCCTCTGATCTGGATGATATGCAGATCTGGAAGATAATGGCCTTAAAATGACCCCAATACGATAAGCTAAAAAGTCATGAAGTTTCAGCCCCCTAGCTTTCGGCGTTTTGGAGCAGCAGAGAAAGTTCACTAAGTGGAGAGGGGGTGGCGGAAAGTGCCCCTCCCCCCACAAAAAGACCAGGTAAGGTTAAACATCATATCTTTTGACAATATATCAATTTCTAGGCTTCACAAAGGCATATTTGGTTACTTTAATGAACACACTAACCCAACAACAAGACGGGTATTATATGTTTGACAGGCGTACTGGCGGCCGCCATCTTGGATTTTTCGAAAACTAGGGCACTCAAGACGGGCACCGCCATGCGGAGTGTTTGTGCATGTCATGTACATTGACTCTGCCAAGTTTGGTGCTTTAATCCAGCATGTCACGATTTCATTGAAAAATGGCGATAAGCCACTAGACTATTACAGATGCTCTACATATGAGTCGCCGAACCGTCATACCTTTTGGATTATGTATTATGTTTCGTTCTTACTGTGGAACGTTTTGTGACCTTTGCATTTCATTTCTAACGTCTGTTTGTTTAATATCCTTGATAAAGAATATTTTAATGCATAATAATACAGAGCTGCAACACTAGAACATTTTTTCCTATATTTTGGATGGGATTATTGGGCTTAGATATGGAAGACGGTAGCGGCCACTCGCCGTCTCGCACACTCGCTCTGTAATTTGCTGACACGAGAAGTCGAGAAGTCGCGAACGCGAGAATCCGTCCATTCTCGCATGCTCGCCTTCTCGACTTTTTTAGAAGGGCGAGAAGTCGCGAACGCGAGAATCCGTCCATTCTCGCATGCTCGCCTTTTCGCCTTTTTTTTAAAAGGGCGAGAAGGCGAAAAGTCGCGAACCCGTCCATTCTCGCATGCTCGCCATCTCGACTTCTCGCGTTAAACATACCTTACTCGCACGTGGCACCAGTCCACTATTAATTCCGTTACTTGTTATGTATTAGCGTTAAAAATCGGCAAAAATCCAGAAAATTCACAGTGCATAAATCTACCTGGCATGTCAATATTTACCTTGTGGGACATTACCAGTGGAAGTCTTGACAGATGTTGACCATGGAAATTTCAAATTCCCGCCACTGACAGCTGATTGGTGCTACAGAATGTCATTCAATTTGTAAACAGGGAGCCTTCTCACCCTTCACTGATCATGTCTCCATCCACCATGCGTTTTCCAAAGTGGCCCAAATCAACACCAGGAAGTACAGTTTGAAGACTAATCTGCAAGTTGAAATGTCAGATGTACATGTGTATCAGAAATGCTGAAAAATCGCAGCTCATAAAATCCATAAAGATCTGCTCTCAAATTTCTAAACAATGTAGGTCGTGGGCACTGACCCGGAAGTGATTAATTGTAGTCTGATGCCTGTCAGGGATGGAACCATTGTTAAAATAAGGAATGCTCTCATCTGAACAAACCATGCCCATCACCAAACTATCTTGAGAAGGCACAGATAAAAGTATGCACAGATAGAGATTTTACAGCCTATACACCAAGGGTACCCCCTTTATAATTTCCCCTCAGTTTGCCCCATATGACTTAAGACTGAGGTACAAGTAAAAAGTACAATATCTCACTAACCTGTACATATTTTTCCATCTGGTAAAAAGCACCAAGTCGACAATCCTTCTGCCTATAAAAAGAAGTATAAAGCATTAACTAGATATGTTAAACGCTATTTTAAATTATTTTTTTATTATTTTAATTCATTTTTTATGAAATTTTTCACATTAAAAGTTAAAACCAAAGAAAAATTCAATTCAAAATGTGACAAAACATAATTTGTTTACAAGCTGCTCATTTAGACTACATTTGGTAAAAATTTCCTTCATGGCAGTGTTTAACTTCCCCATGTAATCAGTGGGTCATCCCAGTAATCTATCAAATGTGATTAAAATTTAATGTTGATACAAAGATCAAAGACATGTTTAATCCAGTAATAAATGACAGCAATATACACAAATGTGTACACAACACATACCAAAATATAACGCAGAGATGTTTATGGTATACACAACTCCCATATAGAGAATATATGTCAGTTCAATTGGATGGATCTACATCTCATCAAGATCTTGCTGGCAGTAATTAGAAAGATGCACATATTATTTGTAAACAGTTATTATTACTGAGAAAACTCCTAAATAACATTGAGGAATATATTCTGTGTCAGATTTCAAGTCCATGAATGCAATGTCTGCAAACAGGCAACACTTGTCAAAACACAAGATAGAAGAAAAAAAGGAATAAAATTCAATGACAAAATATCTGATGGTCATTTGCTGATCTCTGCTACATTAACAACCATGAAAGATGAGGACAGCTGGAAGTTGCCTCACTTAAACTGTTAACTGTTTGGTGAAACATTAAAGTGGCAACTTACAGAGAGCAAGGCCTATCTTCCAACAGAGTTGGAGGCCATACCTCTGAGTCACACTGTGCGAAATTCCCACAGAAACTATTTGATGTGTGTGTGGGGGGGGCTTGCTAATATTTGGTGCCTGTAATCCATGTTCCTTGCTACCCACAAGATCTCTGATATGAATATGAAAGAAGATTACAAACTTATAATCCTGGAGATAGCAGAAATGGAGTGAAGAGAAAGTATTTGCTATGATGCAAATGTGACTGGCAATAGACACACAAAAATGTGTAACCATCAACAGTCAGATTAATTGTTGACTCAGTTAATCAGATTTTATTTGTCTCATTAATGTTACAAATGCAAAAGGCATTTTGGAAATTCTTTGTGTGTGGAACAAACATCTGAGGTTTTACAGGTGATATGATTATTATTAATTTCATGTGGTTTTAGACTGATATAAAGTGAATTTATGCATAAATGATTGAAGCATTGAAGATTTGAACTGAGGTCTAGATTTTGAAAAAGCATGTAATTTTATCTATTTGAATTTATTTTCTTCCATTTACATTTTATTGTATCTTGAAAGTTAATTTGCTCATAATTACCAGCTGTGTTAAGTGAACCTCGTCATATTTGGCATGGACTATTTGGCCCTAGTACTGACAAATCAGTCATTTTTTGCCTATATTTGCTCCAAAAGGTCTCAATTTTGTCGCAGAAATGGCATAACAATACAAGAGATGTTACCCAGCATTATCAGTATGATGTTTATTTCAACCAAATTTAGCAAGAAAAAAAATAATTTTAATAATTAAAAAATTGATTAAAATTAATTACAAATTTTATTTTATTTTATTAATAATTTAATTACATAAATTTGAAACAACCCTAATATTTGTACGTTGTTCATGAGTCAGCCTGAAAAAAATTGGGCTGATCAAGTCAAAACTGTAGCCACAGTGACGAATTAAAGTTCTCTGGTCAAATGTGAAAATGTCAGGTGTCAGGCACCAGTCCACTATTAATTCCGTTACTTGTTATGTATTAGCGTTAAAAATCGGCAAAAATCCAGAAAATTCACAATGCATAAATCCACCTGGCATGTCAATATTTACCTTGTGGGACATTACCAGTGGAAGTCTTGACAGATGTTGACCATGGAAATTTCAAATTGCCGCCACTGACAGCTGACTGGTGCTACAGAATGTCATTCAATTTGTAAACAGGCAGCCTTCTCACCCTTCACTGATCATGTCTCCATCCACCATGCTTTTTCCAAAGTGGCCCAAATCAACACCAGGAAGTACAGTTTGAAGACTAATCTGCAAGTTGAAATGTCAGATGTATCCGAAATGCTGAAAAATAGCAGCTCATAAAATCCATAAAGATCTGCTCTCAAATTTCTAAACAATCTAGGTCGTGGGCACTGACCCGGAAGTGATTAATTGTAGTCTGATGCCACGTAGCCTACAATACAAAAATACCACTTGCAGCAAAACCGGAGCGGAAGAATACAGATAGACATACTGATTTCACGATTAGAATATCAGGATGTCATTCCGGTATCATTGAAAACTGTTGACCACTTCTCTCTTGCAAGAAATTAGCTCGGGTTATTGTACATATCTAGTTTTGTACTTTATGCCTGAATTGAGTTTGGTGCTAATACTCTTGATTATGAACGCGAAAACGTTTCATGATCGACGGTTTGCTACTGAATGTCGCATCTGACGTTTGTATTCTGATTTGCCTAAACCGATCAAATGTTTTTGCAGACATGGAACAAATGCATGTCAGTCATTATAAAAGTGGCGTTTCTTCGTATATTCACCATAACCACACAGGACGTTTGAACACCAATATGTCAGTACCTGGATTACATGTTTGTACACATTACTCACGTGATGTGTTTTTGTTTTTCACCAAGGAAGCAGATACAACCATACGTAGCACCTGCATGGTTGCTCTCCATTGTGCATTACAACATACATGAAATATATGTACCGTATGTGTTTTTAAATATCTCCATATCAGAATTCGAGCTTGCCATTTTGAAAAAGAAATAGATTGGGAAATCGCGTAGAGAGAGAAAAATTGGAGAACAGGATATTATCTCCACTATCTCCAGTTATTTTCTTTGGTCATTACACAGATAAGTTCATTATAATTTATTGTCAATTCCGCAAATACAAAAGAGGACCACCATTCCTGTTAGGCCGAGCGGAACATTTGTGTGGTTTCTCCTCGGTGTAAGTTAGATTTATGTACAAACAAGTGGCACCTATCTTAGAGGTGGGGCTCCCAGGTCACTATACAAACATAACTCTCCAGGTCACATTCTGGTGACGACTAGATGTGCGTATATCTTTCTACACACATGGAACATGTGTACATCTTTTTTTTCTTAGATGGCTTTTGCAGGTACACCAATAACCCCACACCTAGCCTGTGTATGCCCCTGAAATGTCTTAATAGGACACAGACGGAACACAGCATGTTTCTTCTTATAATGCGGTGGTTCACGGGTACGTATGGTTTCTCTCTAGTGTAGTCCTGAACGGTTTAACATCACCATGGACACAGCATACATTTTATTATGGTTAGCGCGACTAGCTCGTTATGCATACATCAATACATATTCATGGCACCGTAAGTCTGTGCTGATGAATCGTGGAGGTGGAAATCGAGTTAGTCTTAAAATGTACTGGGTTTTCCCCTAAATCTACCGAAGTCTATCCAACCATGGACGTAAACAGCGTGTCAATGCCACACCCTTAACTCTACATCTGGGAATCGCAGTCAGTGTTTGGGCTAATAAAATCTGATAATATTCCTTCCTCATTGTAGACGAACAATTGGTAAAAATGAGCTACATTGATGTAAATTGCAATTGGAAACAAATGTTACCGCTGCAAGTAAAATGGCGTCGAGCTGAACAGGATACCGATCATGCGTATAAGAGACCGGAAGGCGAGAAGTCGAGAGTGTTCTCGCCTTCTCGCCTAAAATGAAAAGGGCGAGAAATCGCGAACCCGAGAATCCGTCCATTCTCGCATGCTCGCCTTCTCGCCTTCTTTAAAAGGGCGAGAAGGCGAGAAGTCGCGAACGGGAGAATCCGTCCATTCTCGCATGCTCGCCTTTTCGCCTTTTTCAAAGGGTGAGAAGGCGAGAAGTCGTGAACGCGAGAATCCGTCCATTCTCGCATGCTCACCGTCTCGCCTAATCTGAAAAGGGCGAGAAGGCGACAAGTCGCGAATCCGTCCATTCTCGCATGCTCGCCTTCTCGACTTCTCGCCTTTTTTAAAAACGGGCGAGAAGGCGAGAAGTGGCGAACGCGAGAATCCGTCCATTCTCGCATGCTCGCCTTCTCGCCTTTTTGCCACAAAGCAAAGACGAGAAGTCGAGAAAGAGCTCGCCTTCTCGCCTCGCCTTCTCGCCTCGCAATCTCGACTTCTCGACTTCTCGCCTCGCAATATCGACTTCTCGCCTCGACTTCTCGACTTCTCGCCTCGCGTTCTCGACTTCTCGCCTCGCGTTCTCGACTTCTCGACTTCTCGTGTCAGCGAATTACAGGGCGAGTATGCGAGAAGGCGAGTGGCCGCTACCGTCTTCCATACTTAGATCAGTTATTACGGTTCTTACAGCAGCGTTAACTTTCAACATTAGCATATTACTTTTACACTGACAAGGGATTTCGAATGTTCATTCCATCGCAATAAATGATTTATTCGGCAGTGTGGTGCTCTTGCCCCTTACTACGGTTCTTACTCCATCGTGGCCTTTCAACAGTAGCCGTTGTCTTTTGACTGATCCAAGTCATGTTCATTTCCTCTGCATTCGTCTGAAGAGTTGGTCAGACAATCAAACACTTAAATCAGCCAGCACGACAGACCAGAGCATGTACCGCGAAGTTAAATTTACATCGGCTGCCTTTTGAAAGACTGAGTGTTTAACGGTATGATTGCTGTGTGTCGATATTTACTCGAAGTTTAGTGCTGTTAATTGCTGCGTTTAAAAGCATTCTATTGCAGTGTGGAAGGGGAATGGAGCAATGCTGGACAAAGTCTTTGCTGCCTAGAAACGAACATTCGACGAAAAGTCTAAATTTATCGGCTATCGTTTAAAACCCACGCTCATCCAAAGATTGAATTTAATTGATTTTAGAAACGAAAGCAGCTAAAATTATCGGTAATTCTTGTCAACAAGAGCTGATAGAGCAGTTGTCAGTTGCAATTGTTCACATGACGAGGAGGCCAGACAAGGAAATGGAATCTTTTTTAAAAGGCTTTTCTGACCGGATCGCTATACAACAGCAAACAAACTGTACTATCCATACGAAAAACATGGCCTGTCTCCACATTTCCTGTAACATACAGACTCACACGCCGGTAAACGAAAATATCTATTTGCATGATTGTTGTGTTTTACTACCCACAATCTCGTGAATCATGGTACTTTCCAGGATTAGCTATCAATGTGAGAGTTCCGCTATGAGCATTTCACCAAGACGTCCACTGAATGAACAGCAGAATACTGCCATACAAATTGTTATTGCGATGGAATGAACATTCGAACTCCTTTGTTATTCTAAAAGTAATATGCTAATGTTGAAAGTTAACCCTGTTGTAAGAGTCGTAATAACCACTCTATTCGAAACGTTTCATCTGCCAGTCCCCAATTCACAATTTCTGGTGTAGTAAAACTGAGCAACCCACCTGAACAAATGTAATATTATAACCTGAAATATAATCAGAGGTGATTGGGGTTGCCAGAACGGTTGCTTAAAGTAATATCCTAAAGGTGTCCCTGGGAACGTCACCCCGTGGGTCCGTTTGCCCTTCATAGATGATTTTGTCACAGCTTAAGACCATAGTCCTGTCGGCCATAGTGGCTGTCTGAGAAATGGCAAAGTCAGAATATCAATTTCCCATTTGAGTCTGAAATACTACAACAAAACTTGACAACATTTTTTGCCCATGTCAAAGAATAATTAAAATAAAAAAAATAAAAAGCGATTTATTACCTTAATACCATGAAATCACATTCAGCATTCAAACTGTGATTGAAAATCAGAGGTGTATAGTGTAAACTCACCAGTTGTTTGTAAATGCTCCCCACATGCATACCTCGCCATGTGTATCTTCTGATCAGGTGAACTAACCCTGCAGCAAATCCTTCCCTGAAAACCCAGGGTACACCACAACATGCATGTGTGTCAAGACAGACAGCTGCTAACATACACATGTGCATGTAGTCCAGAGGTTAGACTGGTCAGTTTATGTCAGAGAAACAGGTAACTGGTCATCCAGTTTCATGTAGCTGTAAATGGAGGATGCCCATCCAGTGAATGCAAGTGGACATTGAAGCTGAAAAAAACAACTCCATGCATGTTCTATTCAATTCAAGGCTTGGATCCCTGCTTCT
>JAVTVY010020647.1:0-70262 GCA_036873755.1 Hanleya hanleyi
CACCCACCACCCACCACCACAGCCGCCATCTTAAACCCACCACCCACCACCCACCATCACAGCCGCCATCTTAAACCCACCACCCACCACCCACCACCACAGCCGCCATCTTAAACCCACCACCCACCCCCCACCACCACAGCCGCCATCTTAAACCCACCACCCACCACCCACCACCACAGCCGCCATCTTAAACCCACCACCCACCACCCACCATTGGCTGTCGCGTGACGTCACAGAGGTCATATGCAAATTTTTGGGGGCAAACGTCCTCCAAAAACGCTTTGTATACTACTAGCGTAGCGTGCAAGATCTATGGCGTTACGTTTCGTGACTTGTGTCTAATTCCGCTTAACCCGGGGCTAGGGGCCGTATGAACCCATGTACTTCAAGATCCTCATGGTACTCATATGAACAGTCACAATCAAAGAGTGACTGAGATACACCATTCTTTACATGACGACTTTACAACGAATGTTATGGATTAAGAATACTGATCAGCGATACGGATTTGATATTTTTGGAACATCATGATGTCTTGCCGGCATCATTGAAAACTGTTGACCGCTTCTCTCTTGCAGGAAACAAGCCTATGTTTATGTATACTATGGTTGTCTTTTTGAATTTGGTTCTAATACTGTTATATGGAATATGGAATAGGTCTTTGGATTATGGACGCGGATATTCTTTAATGGACGACGGCTGAATTATGAATGACGGACCAGACGCTTGTAATTTTAGTCCAAAGTATAGCTCGTGCAGGACAGCATAATTATAACTACTATTCACTGAGTACAGGACCAGGATCATGCGAATATAGGCTCGAGCCCTGTCGATATGATATGTTACGGTGGACTGGTCTGACTTTTCTCTTTGTGTTTCGTGATCATAAAGTTTCCCCTGAATTGAAAAAACAACGTGGTTAACTTGAGTGACAGATAGCCTCATATTATTGCCTATTTGAACCATTATGTAAGCATTATGCTGTCTGTCGAGGATTATTCAAATAGATTGAAAATGAGCCTAAGATGATCAGCTATGGCGTGAAACCTCTCAGCTGTGAAAAATATCTGCTTCAAGCTATAAATGAACACTTGAATTAGACGAATAACATTTAACAACATGAGTTTTGGAGGAGTCCATATGTCTGCCATCATGAATGCCTCAATAATTTATTTCCATGAGGATTATGCAGATACGGTTTAACTAGGCTTATTGCTAGATAGATGAATTTAAGGTGAAAAAACTTGACAATTTTACTGTCAACTAAATACCTTGAACCTGAAAAAAAATGAGCAACATGAAAATATGAGTTCCATAATAGCCCACATGGTCGCCATTTTCAATTTAACATTTATTTCTCAACTGAAGATCAAAACGAGCATAATTTGATACACTATGGTGTGGATCTGACTCTAACTTGAAAGTAATACAATAACGAGCAAAATGGAAAAAAAACTGTCATGTTTTAAACTGAAGACAAAGGAAATACATTGATAATAGGTGTAAGATTGCAGGCTATGATGTTAGAGCCCTCAGTTCTAACAATCCACGCAATAAGCAAAGAAGAATGCTTCACATTATGCGAGCAATATGAAAAAGCGATATTTACAGATGCACATGACCGTCATTTTGAATTTGACCATCATATCTTTATCTTATGGAAATGCAAATAGAGTCGAAACTGACGCAAGGTATTGGGCTATGATAAGAGATCCATCGGTTTTGATAAATTTGAAAAATGAGCTAAGAATAATTCATCGAAGTATACGAGTAACACGAAAAAGCCTGATTTACAGATGACTCCACATGACCGTCATTTTGAATTTGACCATCACATCTTAATCTTAAGGAAATGCAAATGGATTCAACGGTGACCTGCATGTAATATGTTGGTCTATGATTAATATAGATCCATTGAAAATTGAACAATAAGCTGAGACTAATGCCTCGATCTTTTATGAGTGCCATTTTGAATTTGACCATCATATCTTAAACTTGGGGAAATGCAAACAGATTCAAAACTGACGCAAGGTATTGGGCTATGATAAGAGATCCATCGGTTTTGATAAATTTAAACAATTAGCTAAGAATAATTCATTGAAGTATACGAGTAATATAAAAAAGCCTGATTTTCAGATGACTCCACATGACCGCCATTTTTAATTTGACCATCATATCTTAATCTTAGGGAAATGCAAATGGATTCAAAGTTAACCTGCATGTAATATGTTGGTCTATGATTAATACAGATCCATCGATTTTGAAAAAAATGAATAATAAGCTGAGATTAATGCCTCGATCTTTTAGGTTGACCCCATATGAGAGCCATTTTGAATTTAACCGTCATATTTTAACCTGAAACTATGCAAATAGATTCAACATGAGAGTAAAGTGATGTGCTAAGATGTGAAACTGCTCGGTTTGAAAGAAGCACGTTGAGGTAAAAGTTATCCCTTGAGTGTTACTAACAACATGAAAAAGACAAGGGCTTGTTTTCTTGTGTTGAAATGTCAAAAATCGCCAAGACAACATAAATTTGACCTAGCCTCAACCCCTATTCCATCAATATTCCACTGACAAGCAAGCAGATGTCGAAAAGACAATGCAATGAGCTCCATGAAAAACAGGGACTTTCGAGTATTGGCTCATGGTCTATATTTCTAACGCTTTCGTTTCGCCTTTTTTCTATTGAAACCATACTCACTAATAGCGGTTTCACCTGAAATAATCTCCTGGAAACAATTGGTTAAGAATGCAAGGTACATGTATCAAACACAGCTTTAGGTTAACCTGTCCTCTAATTGTCCATCGTTAATGGCGATTTTACCTATAAATAAATATGTCATATTTCATACGATAACAATCGTACATTTGAGATGGTCACGGATAAAAAAAAATGTATTCCTAAATATCTAGCACACTAGTATTTTCGCAGTATGTATGAACTTAGGAGTAACTGTTATGATTATATGATGATTTTGATACCCAGTAGCTCAAAAATCTACCCTGACATGGATATAACCCACATTTCTTTCAGAAATCTTCAAACTAGAGCACTCAAATTTTCGAAAATATATCACTATGCCATCGTTGGACATCTCATGAAGTTAATACACTTTGACTCAGTAATATAGCCTATAAAAACTTTGAAAATTGAAAAAGTGGGGAAATTTGATTTTCAGGCGACATTTGGAAATCATCCCTAAGTGACGTCACCCCATTAACATCAAATCGAATATTTTGAATTCAATATATTCACTGATCAATGGTGATTATATTTATGCCTCATAATAGATATCAAAGTACACAACAAGGAACTTATTCTTATTTGCATAACCTTCCCCCCATCTTCTGTAGAACCAAGGTTTTATCAAGGATACTTCTATTGTAGCCAATAACAAGTTTCCAGTAGCAAGTTGGCGGCGTTGTCCATGTGCAAAGTGTTACTGGGTATCTACAGAAAATATTTAAACCCAGCAACCTTTTACAGCAGGACTTTTGAGTTTTAGCCCTCTGGCCCCCTGGGTATGGGGACAAAATCGACCATAGTTGTACGATAGTACTGCAGCTACACGTGGAAGGTATTGGTTAAACAGCACGGGATGTGTTATGTACGTCAGAACAGTTAATGCGAAAGGGAGACAGATTTGATCAAGATTTCTTTGGCCATATTTCCAGCATCTATCAATCTGTCCTAAAGTGCACCAGACAGTCGAATATCAATAAATCAAAGTGGCCTCAATTATGTTGAATATAGCGAGTTCGAAATTGGCTTACTGTCCAGAGAGACCGTCCTGACATATAATACTATGATCGTTAGCGCTTCGTACAATTCAGAGTAGTTTCTAAGATATTGTAAGTGCATGATCTCTCGCACTCTAGTATCTCGCGGTAGATACGACGTCATACGCAATTTTCATCCGCAATTTTCATCCGCATTGATTCAGCTTCCATGGTCATTTGTTAAGAGAACGGTGCTCAACCGGGGATTTATTTGTGGAATATGTTCCCACTTGATGAGTAATAATGTATTCTTGAATTTGTGCGATCTTCGCTATACAACATCGAAGAATCGAAAATTCTAATTGCCTACAAATTTGTTATTGGAGTTCCACCGATTCAGTCAGTTAACCCTACCAGGCCCCGGGGGGGGGGGAGGTGGGAGGGGGGTGAATTATGCCCCCCCCCCTACCAAACTTTCTACTCTATCTCCGGAACGACAAACTATTGAGAGCTGAAACGCCTGGGCCCTGTAGCTTATCATAATGGTGTCATTTTAAATTGCATTTTTTTGTATGAGGGCTACCACAAAAGTGATATTTTAGTCATATTTTTTTAACATTCTTGCTTTTCTGCAGTAAGTATTAACGAAGAAATCACACAAATAAAAATCCGAAAAAACCAACCTCAAAATGAACCAAAAATGCCTTTTTGATAATGATATCGTCATTGTCACGTCATAATGGCGGCCATCTTGGATTTTTTTTATACATTTTCTGGTACAGTTTGAGAAAAGAGTATAGTGTGTTCAGTTTCAGCCTCCTAACTTAAGGAATAAGAAAATTATTTAGGGGGGGGGTCCCTATATATTTTCGCCATCTCCAAGGCTAGAGTACTGAAACTTACCGCACTATATCTTTGAATCAAGCTCTACTGGAAGATGTAAACAAGAAATCCAAGATGGCCGCCATGATGACGTCATTTTCGAAAAGTTATTTTCGAACGATTTTTCAGTTATATTTTTCGATTTTTTTTATTCATGAGTTTTCTTAGCAAGAACTGCGTGCTAAATTAGTAAATAATAGTTCGATGAGAAATAAAATGTATTTTGTCAACCATTGCTCGCAGAAAAGCAGAAATTTTGTAGAAAAATGACGAAAACATCACTTTTCTGGTACCTCACATAGTCGCCAGTTTGATCCTCTGCTTGGAGTGTATGCAAATTGGTTCAACATGATCCCAATATGATGAATTACATGGACTGTCAGCTCTCAAGTTGTTGTCCTTCTGGAGCAAAAAAAAAACAACAACAGGGGGTGGAGCTGGTGGACGGAAGATGCTTCCTCCATCCCAGGCCAGGCAATGTTAATATAAAAGTGTCTCTCGATAGTGACGTATTCAATACGGTATCAATAACTATTATCTGGACATGTTTTCCGATTTATAACTATTCTCATATTACAACTTTTCTTGAACCTGGACTGACCATCTTAGCTTGGTTAGGGCATTTCACGTTTCACTTAACACTACCCTTAGATTACCGCTGTGATTCGGCATGTATTTCACACGGCGCCATCTATCTAGAGGGAGATAATCCAGTTCGCAAAGCATGAAGTCAAATGTCGGCGCCATTTAAACGAGCGAATGAAATTATCTGTATTCAAATATTTCTCAGACATGCAGACATGTCAGTTTCACGAGGCGCAAGACTGGGGGAGTCTACGCGAGACCAAAAACGAAGTTGTGCAAATTAGCTATTTTATTTCTCACTCTAGTGGAGCATGCTTCTTTGTTTATCTTCAGAAAAATCATATTACAAACGGCCTAACATATTTGAAAACAAAATAAAATCGGCGGCAGACTACAGGAAAATGATATGCTTTTTATTTTGTGATGGGGGCACTTCGAGGCCCACCATGGAATCATTTCAATCGATCGCTTTCTGGAGGTGTGTCTTCGTTTTATGAATGTGATTGCACCGATGTCGGATTTAACGGGACCAGTCGGATGTGGCCATTTGGGAAACGCCCTATTACACTCAGATATCACCCGTTACCGCATGGCTACGAGCAGAAGTTTCTACGTATGATCGTGCCATGCGTTCGGATGATGGGACTGACAGGAATGCGGAAGGAAAATATGTTTGCACCATGCCAGGTTCTCTCCTCGGATATTCACGTATATGTATATGCTCAAGGACATACCGGGTATGTAACGTTCTCGGCACCCATTGGGTGTTATATTAAAAACGTTGCCGGTCCTTAATTATACGCTGGATGCCCATTTTGATTACCATACTAATTTCATATCACCCCGCAGCTATCATGAAATATTATTTCTCTCGGTTGAAGCATGAATTAGAGAGAAATTGCTTTCTCTGGTTGGCGGTGATTCCCGTACTGGGATATGTATAAAACTAAGGAGTTGTAATGAAAATCATTCGGCACACGCCATTAAAATTTAAAATTGATTGATTGATTGAAGTTTTCATTCAGCACGACTGACTGGGACCGTGCTGGTATTCAGCGTACGGTCCCAGCAGTACCACCGGATATGGAGTTATGTGTTGATTATTGGTGATTTTAACAAATGGAACCGGGTACCAGAGAAAAAGTTCCATGACCACTTAATTAAAACTGTCGGTGATCAGTGACGACATATAGACCTACACAAGTTGAAACATGAAAATGTTTCCCGGCATCCTTTGTGCGATAACTGCCCACTTTAATTTTTATTTACTTGATGTCAGGTCAGTTCCCGGTGCCTAATAGCTGTTTTTCAGGGCCTTCCGCTCAAACAAAAATTCCGGTCCCCAAAGGGCGTAAGACGCCGTCTTGTGCCGTGGACAGAAACAAACAAACAAGCAAACAAACAGAGGCGGTTATGTAAAGTATAGCCAGATACACTTAACAATGCGCAACATCTCAACCATTACATGGAATTTGTAGCCATCAGCCTGATTCAAAGTTAGGTCTCACAGGGAAGTCTATATCTTGCAAATAAAATATATGAATATAAATACGAAATGTTACTGATCGCAATTCCCGTTATCAACTAAAATAAATATAGTCAGGAACTAATGTGGCTGATGTCCCCGTATACTTCCAAAGTAACGTTGATATCTTTACAAACGATAGGCCAGTTTCGTGTTAATATTACATGTATTAACATGATTATATATAGCTGCCTCATCTGCCCATGAAAATGATAAAAAATAAATGATATTCTTCTCATCGTATATCAGTCTTCAAAGGTCTATGAAGATGAAAGGTAATGCACTCAACACCGGAATCAAAATATAATATGTTAGTCATTCTGAGGATGTTCAAGTTGCTGAAAACACCACGAGAACATCAACAGTATCCTCACGAAAGACTATCTTCAGACTGCAACATTATTACTTAGATATGTTCCGCAAGTAAAATATTTTAAGAAGAAAAGTTATCCCATTTTTTTCAAACGTTCTTATTACAACTTATTAATTTTTTACAGGATAAACAATAAAACAATACTAAATAATGATAGTATACTGAACTACATTTTACTCATGAATTCGATTACAGGCAGGAACTGTTGAGGGGCACCTACACAATAATAAAAAATAAATAAAATTAGTGAGTATTAATAATAATACAGTTGTTGTCTTGCTGATGATTTTGGTAAAATGTCATGATATTGGCATTGACAGACTCTCACAGTGACACCAGGGCGTGTTCTCATCCTTCTGCAAACGACGACACAGAAATATGTATTATTTGATATATACATGTATATGTTCGCATGAAGCTGCCAGTAGCTCTTGATGCTGTATTACCGCATACATGTAGCTCTCGATGCTATATTTCACGAGGAATCACAATAATATTTTCATGTGAAAGTATCTTTTCTTTACACATATAATTTAGTTTATACTATTTTAACCCTACCAGGCCTTGATTTTTGTGTGTTTGCGTGTCTGTGTGTGTGTGGGGGGGGGGGGGGGGGTGCTATCCAGACCTTGGAGAGCATTTCAGCATCCTAAATATTCTCTTACCAGTTGACACAGGGGCTGAAATTTACAACACTATACCCTTGGGTCAGTTACATGTATACCAGTATTCCGAAATGGCGGCTATGATGATGTCCCAGTATCGTCATTTTCCCATAAGACATTATTTTTCGATTTGTCGGTCCTATTTTCCTGATTTTTTATTTATGTGATTTTTTTCAGATAAAATTCATTATAAATTAGTAAATAAAAATCTGTTGTGACATAAACTCGATTTTGTCAACTTTGCGTTGTGAAGAAAAATGACGAAAACATCACTTTTCTGGTATGCCCACGAGGCCGCCATTTGGAATTTATCCATGATCCTCTGATCCGCAACATTACTCCAATATGATAAGCTACAACGTCACAGAGTGTCAGCTGTCAATTTTGTGTCGTTCCGGAGATAGGGTTAAAAATCCGGTAACTTAGATGGCGGCGTGAGCAGGTGTGCGAGAGGATCGCTCCACAAATATGTTTGGTTTATGCTAGTATACCAAGTCCGAAGAACGGATATTATGTCAAAATCCAGCACTAGTATAGGAATAAGGATAAGCGTAAGAGTAATAACAGCTCGACTGAAAGAACAACTGAAGAAATTGCACGGCATATGACACGTAGCTGTAAAGCTGTGGACACTCGTGGCGAATTTGAAAACCCCGATGTTGACCTACTTACAGAACCGATCTCAACGACAATGGCCGGCTCAGAAACTGTTACCATGCTGGATTTAAAGAAATTACTGACCGAAATGAATGCAGGCTTTATACTAAAATTGATGGCCGCATTGATGACGTTCTCAACAAATTTCCAAAATTTGGAATTTGGAAAAAGGTCGATCATTTGGTCACCAAAGCCGAGGCTTATATTGTTGAAGTACAAAACAAAACTTTGGTTCAAGAAGTTCATGACCGAAAATATAACTTGCTTGTATATGGTGTACCCGGTCATGAATCTTCCTTTGTTCAAACAATAAGTATGGTATTTCGCCGAAAAAGATTTGAAGTTACCACAAGAGAGAGCTAATGTTTTATGGGAGGACGGGAAGGAGTTTTGCCAGGCGGCTGTGAATTTGAGTGAGATCGGACCTGTCTTCGGTACTGAGACAGAAACGCGGTAATCTTGCTTCTGGCGTATAGACTCCGGGAAGGGAGGCAACTTCATACACGCATAAAAGAAAAATGAGCGTCCGTCTGGCTGGAAACTCAGAAAAGTGTTCATGATGATTGGAAAAAGTACGACACTGGTATCCTGCGAAAATAACAATATGTAGGTGTATCCTTCTTACCTGGACAATGATACATTGCTATTAATCTGCTAAATTGAAAATCGTGTGATTCTGACTAGCGTCGTGAAACAATATTTGACATACTGAGACAGATAAAGGGGCGGTGATTGTTTCAATTTTGACAAGCTATTGATATTACAGCCATGACAAGAACGAAAGCACTGTTTGCTCAGAAGATAGATAAAGAATTGGCATTTGAGAATAAACACAAACTTTATTTGATGATAAAAATGAAGACAATAATCAATTGGCTCAATGTAATAATCAAATGTTGACTTTTATTTCTAGAACTGTAATTGCAGATCTGTAGTTCATCTGAACAGATTTGTGTTTATTAAGTCCGTATAGAAACATTATGTTGGCTAAAGTGGAGTATTTGGACTGAAATTAACTGTCGACTAACAGCAGCTCAGTAATTATTTTCCCAGATTAAAACTGTTTATGTATTGGTTAATGCCGAATGGTCAACTTTTTACAACTGAACAAGGTTAGAGTTCAGTACAGGTATATTGATATTTTATTGAGATCATAAAAGATTATATCCCAGACCCTGACAGTATGCAAACAATCATTTTTGGACTAAGAGCAGGCATAGATTACCTGTTATTTATCAAGTCTATTTGAACAGGAAATTCTAAACTATAAATTCTAGTATGTTATGGGATTAGGATGACTGATGTCTGGATTAAATAACAGTAATGTAATTAATTTCAATACAATTGTACGATCGATTACAGAATGGGAAAGCAAGTGATTAAACGCTGATTGACCTAATGTTACAGATTGCAGGTATGAATTTTATCAGCTGACATTTGAGAATGAACATATACTGTAATTGCTCATAAAAAATGAAGAAAATAATCAATTGACTCAATGGAATAATTAAATATTATTCTTTTTATTTCATGGACTGTAGCTGCAGATCTGTAGTTGATCTCAGCATATTTGTATTCGATAACATCATACAGAAGCATTATGTCTGCTAAAGTGGAATATGTGGACTGAAGTTAACTGTTACCTAACAGCAGCTCAACAATGAGAGTTTTCCAGGTTAATACTTTTTAACGAATTGATTAATACTAAATCCGGGAGATTTCTCAACTTAACCCTCAATGGAATAATCAGAGACTGGCATTCATTTTACACAGTTTTGATACTCGGTGATCAGTGTATCTGTTAATTTATAAACTCGCTAGAATGTTTCAACCAATAACACAGGGAACATGTGCGAAGAATACAAGATTCACACATACTCGCTATGGCGAAAAGGGCGTTACGAGTTTTTTTGACAGAATCCGTTAAGTGACAAGGGCACAACTAATCAATACCAATATTTTGGGATATATCTTCGAATTAATATAAAGAAATCTAAAGGCTACAATATGTTAACAGATTGACTTTCGTTCAATCGACCACGCATCAGTCTGATATTATTCGGTAGCAAACAAATTAGAATTTCAAGAAAAGTTGACAGTGATACGGATTTCAGGAACAGGACATCATTGTCTTACTATCATCATCAACACATCTTCATTTTATCCAGCCAATTTCTACGTTCCCACTTCGAACTTCCCTTGATATATCTGGACCCCTTCTATGTTCAAATAACTTCTAAATAGATACGAGACGTCACTGACCTCGAAAGCATTTGAAATTCGAAATGGGTCGCACAAGAGCGTTATTGATTGGCTGACCTAAATAGTGGGCACCTTATTAGGAAGAAAGACGCCACTAATAGAGGATGATGTCACTCTACGTGACTTCACTGACCTTCACTCGCAATCGATGTGTACGTTCTGATTGGTTCTTCTGTGGTTAGTAGGTGAAATCTACACCTCGGATTTTGAACACTGAAGGGGTCAGATAAATCAAGGCAGGTTCGAAGTGGAAACGTAGAAATTGGCTGGATAAAATGAAGATGCATCAACAGGACATCATTGTGTGGTCTCAAGTGTTATTCAAAGATGCCTTAGTAATACGCCGGCACAAACCAATTTTAAACCAAGGATTGAAAGCATCAAAGGATTTAAAATTATTTAGGTAATATCATTTATAGATTAACCAGTTTTCTTTTCATAAATTAGACTGTGTATTGTTTCATATAATTGTATATTTCCGTGCGAGTTACAACATTTGTAGGTTTCCATCAATTCTGATGTGGATTGCCAAGAAAACTATACCTATATTATCTTAAAATGACAGCCCTCATCCAAACTTCATGACATGTAGAAATAATCAATGTAGGTACATACCCTCTATATCACCATACTTTATTCATTTATGTGCAGTTTACTTAGTTCTTGCTAAATAAGCAGATTATGTATTGTTTTCATCAATTAGATTGTGCATTGTATCACCTGAATCACACCATTTGTAGATCCCTGTCAGGTTATCGCTTAACATTTAACAATTTCTGAAAATGACAGCATTTTAATATCCGTCCAACCTGACTGACATTACTGGCTTACCTATATTCATAAATGTGTATTGGCTAAGATCACATTCTGCGAAATATACAGAATGAAATTGTCATCCCTACTCGGAGTTGCTATTCTTCTCTATTATTGGAAAATCATCAGTGGTTCCAATGGACATCATTGTGTCTATCCTTCATCATCGAAAACTGTTGACCGTAAACTGTTCTCTCGTGCATATTTAACGTTCATTTATGTTTGTTTGGAATTGCAATAAACTGGCGAACGTCAAAGGTCTTTTGAGTATTGAGGCGAAAATTATTTTGTGGACGACGATTGAATATTGAATGACGAATCGGACGCCTAAACAACTGGAAGAAATACGCGCTTGTAGGTATATCCGGTCTCATGGTTTACTTATAAAAGAATGAGTAGAAAGATTTTCGCAGATTTGTTCAAGACTAGAAGATCGTCCTCTTGATCGTCTCTCATATTTCGTGCAGTAGACTGTCATCAATTATGGGAAATATCACGAATTTTGAACCGGCTCACTACTTCGAATTGTCCTGACCTAGACTACAGTGACCCCGGACGTTGTATGTCATTCACAGCCGTTGCTGAGGTTCTTAGTGTACGAACTCTATCTTCGCTAGACGGGTTTGACACCACCCCATGAACAATTGATGGGGCACCGTATACCGCATGTATTGTGGCAGGCGAGACATTGAAAGATTATGGTTTTATGGTTGAGTTTGCTCCATTTGTACTCTAAACTACTTGTAAACAATTATATTTGCTTCACCGATTTGAGTCGTCTGTGTTATTCTCTACCAAAGTTTAAGAATAACCCCGGAGTTCTGGTTCTCAGAAATTGTTTACCAGCTTGTCTCCTCCGCACTTAACATTTTCAGGTCTGCTTAGGTAATAACGCCAGGTGAATCTTTTCAAAATATTGCTTGAAGTAAATGTGCTAAATTTCCCTGTCATCTGACCAATTTAAGAGGGAACGTTGTTGCCCAAGGCGAACAATCTAGCTGCGCCAAGGTTATATTCAGTGATATCAGCCTCTAATTTTCAGACATATCGCGTATCTACCTGGGAGCCCAGAAAAAGCTTTGTACTTGATGGACATGTTGTTGTAAGAATTAATATAAAAAGGACGATCAATCATATGCTTTCCGATTCGAGGATACAATTTTCAAAGCTCATGCGTCTTAACTACATGTAAAACCACTCCAAGGACATAAACATGTACCCGCATATACACGAGAGAGTATTAACTATGAAATCCCTGTAAACACACTTCGCTTGCTGAATGGTAAATCATGTACCTGACTTGGTTTGCATTACGAATCCACTGTTGAAGTAAAAACATACGGTTTTTCGCGATGGCTATGTCTTTCTGCGACAAGAGAATATGCATCATCCTATTTTCGCACCATCACTTACTATATGTATATCGCACATGAATCTGGTGATGGCCCAGATAGATGATCTCAACCTTGCATTTCAAACCCAGGTGAACGCGACTTGTATCAATGAATGAGTTCTTACCAAACTTCCCTAATTATATCCCAACCGTCTTGAGCTTTTTGAGCTGATTGAGCTATTTTCCATCCAGAACCATATAGAGAAGCTGAGACTATACACTGCAATAATTGGGGGCATGTTTAACATCACAAAATGAAACATGATTTTGTCCCAACTTTTGGACATGTGAGTACGTATATGTTTCATATTGAAACGGCTTCATATTTCAAATTGAAACACGTGTCATCCTCACATGAGTTAATGATGTCTCAATATGAGACATGTCATCGTCAAGCATGTGTTCGTTTGAAACATGTGACGTCCTGCATATTGAAACATGTGTTGTGTATACATGGCTCATTCTGAAACATGTTAGAGCCGACTACATGTTCCAAAATGAAACGTCTAAGCCCAAACATGACTTTGTCCCAACTGTTGAGACATGTCACATTTGAAACGGATCTGTACATGTCTCAAACTTGGAGGTGTTTCAAAACAGTATACCTCCCATAGTATACGTGTTTCAGGAGACCGTCAGACTCGCATGTGAAACATACCGGTACTGAAATAAATGGAACATTTATCAAAAATCAACATGCATCAATTTTTATTCTCTTGTATTCGATGGAAGTCAAACCCAGGAACATGTATGAACCAACAAAAAGCACATACAGAAACACATAAAACAGACTCCTCAGATTAACTCAAACCTATAATGATTTAAAACAGATGCATGATTGGTGCATCTATATCCCTGATGTGAGAATTGTTCATGTAGTAATGTGCTTGAGGTTTGATTAACTAATATCACCGATTCACACTTAAACAAAATGATAATTTACTTAAGTTGCCATATTGGTCCGTTGACACGACAAACACTATTCAATATTCTCATAAGGATGGAAAATAGCCCTCTATATCCTCCTGGTTTATATGTGCCAGCATGGCCGAATCCCGTACAAGGCTGTAATGACATTGAACAATCGTATTGACTGTAGTGTCAAGCCCGTAGGCTGGTTTGGCAACGGGTGGGTTCGGTAGAGAATATTCCGGAACTCCTAATGCGAGCGCCGCAGGCGCGAAGCCCGGCTAGGGGGGTCCGGGCATGCCCCCCCCGGATTTTTTTTGAAAATTTAGATGCCATATGGCGCGTTCTGGCGCATTTTGACAGCATATTTTCGATATCCGCCAACTGCATTTTTTTCGACTGATAAATTCAGTATATAATCGACCATGGGAAACCCCCTTTGATCAAGATTATTATCATTAACTCCTCACTCCGGTGTGGTGGCTAAGAGTAGGGATACGTGTCCCGTTTCCTATCTTTTTATTAAGTGAAGAGTGTCCGACCTCTGGAGATATCTGGAGAAGAGTGTCCTTGCACTCTTAATATGGGATATTCTTAGCCTCCACACCGGCCTGCCGATATATTTGTGCCACTTCAGTTCACCCTTGTTACGATCTGGTAAAGAGATGGATAAATCACACCAACAATTCCTCCGATTGAGCCATCCTATTATCAAGGAACTGGTCCATGTTTATTACTGTATATTTCGCCGCTATCTGTCATAAAGAAAATATGTCAACCAGCAAAGACTTGATCACGTTAAGAATAACAATGTACAGCGCCGGCGGAAGCTCCCAAAAAGTGGGGGGGCTCGACTATCATAGCACTTTAGGCGAGGGTCCAGGGGCCGCCTAGGCACCGGAAGCTCCGCGCTCCTAGATGGCTGTCGACGCATTCTGGCCGATTTCCGGCATACAAAACTACGTATCATCACTATATAATCAACTGCATTTTGAGATTGTTTTTGTGATTTTTTCTCGTCATTTAGAAGAAAAATTGAGTTGATAACTTTTGAATGTAAAAGAAGTATTTTTTCCTTTCCAAAATTCGAACTATACGCAGTGATCTCGAAGAAAGTAACATTTCAGCGCTGACGTGTTTGAAGAGAAATATGTGAACATAAAAAGGAAATAATATGAACGCAATTTTGATTTCTAAATTTGATAAGCAGATAATCGTCCAATAAAGCGAATGCAATTTCTATGTAAATTAACATCTAAAACAGTTATTGGTCATTGTGAACGGAACAGAAGAATGAGCAAATCAGAGCATTTAACCCAAACAGCAACGTGCCCCTCCAGTGCAAAGTCACCGCTCCGTGAAAACCTAGCCTTCAGTGGAAAAAACGGACTGTTTATCTGGTCACATTAGGACCAAAATCATGAAAAAGTCACCCAGCTTTTGTTGAAACTGGGGGGCGGGGGAGGGGGGGCTGAATGTGTAGCAATGCCAGGGAGGTCAATCGCTCCTGGCCCATGGATGCCCGCATGAAGGTCCTTCCGTGCACTCTGAATTTTTTTTCCCCCGGCAGCGGAACTCGGTCTGCTCTGCCTACGGGCCTGAGTGTTCAAGAAATCTCCTGATGCGCTACACATTCAAAGTTCAAAATACTGGATGTAGCTTTGCTCACACGGAGAACACAGTTGTTGTTTCTTTCAGTGCTGCTCTCATTTGTGCCCCATAAGTGTCACTTTTGCTGGCAACATTGCTATGTATTTTGCTGGTGTGTCGTAATATGCTCATATGTTAAACGCGAATACTCTTAAATTCAAAATGTCGGCCATGCAGGGTTCCTATGAAACAGTCAAAATTTGGGCTGGAAAAATCTTACCGAAAAATCAACCAAAAATGCATATTTGGAATATGACGTAACTGTGAAGTCTCCAAAGCGGCCATCTTGCAATTTATTTATTTAGTTTTGCCTTGGTCACACTGTTTTAGTTGAGCTTATGTTGTGAGGAGTTTCACACCGCTATCTCAATGAGCAAAGACATATTTGAAGGGGGAGGGACGGTGTGAAATGGCGCCTGGGCAGGCCTCGAATGGTCAGTCTGTCAATCCGCAATACCGACAGATATCTTCACGGTCGCTAAAGGACTGTGTGAAGACGACCTGGTATCTAATTCCATGCATCAGACAGCACTATCCGTTTTGTACACCGCTTTTCTTGACACATGTCGTCTTTGCAACTCGGTTGTACGTGTTTGAGCGTTGATGTTTCAAACAACTCTTCGGACCGTTATAGTGAGACGGCAACGCGAGTGAAACATGTCACAACCCTCAAATAGTTACATCGTTACGTCTATGAGACATGTTTTTGTGGGAAAATAGGGTGAAACATGTAGCATTATGAAACATCTAACATGTTACCCATCTCAAAATGAAACGTTAAACATGTTATCTCTTTTTTCAGTGTATACACGAAAATTAAAGCGCATAAAACTATACTCTTATACCATTACTAATACCAGAGTGTTCGTCGTTGTAGTGATTGTATCGCCTAATACAGGAATAGCCTGCATATGAGAATAATAGAAATATCCAAATACTGAAGTTACACATAACTGCTCAACTGTCAGAAATAGGCGAACGTGTAAATACAAACATCGCACTACAAGATATTCTGACTGAACAGGTCGGGGAAATGTGCCGCTCCAATTTTGGATGAAAAAAAAGTCGTTTTTCTTGAATAACTTAGAAAATATGAACAAAATAGCATTTTTTTCTAAATGGCGCTAAAGTTGATATATTTTCACATTGGTTTACGTGCTTTGAAGAAATTGTTTCCTATCTACTTCAGGAGATAGAAAGCGGTCAATTGTTTTTTAAAATTGTTATTTCAACACGTTCGAACAAGTGAACTATAAATTCTATCAATGGCAAAATGTGTTAACTTATGTAACTATATATCAATTTTAGCGCCACTTAGAAAAAATGCTATTTTGTTCATATTCTCTGAGTTATTCAAGAAAAACGACCTTTTTTACCCCCAAAATTGGAGAGGCACATTTCTCCGACCTGCTGAATGCTTAAAGCTTCTAAAGGAGGCTGAATCCATAGCTTAGAAGAGCATAGTCTCGAGCATCCGTCATATTTTGTTCGGCAGACTGCCAAATATCAATACAGCAAAGTGACATCAATTATGGGAAATTTCACCGGCTTCGAACGCGTTGAACCGGTTTATTATTCTCAGGGATGGTTCAGGCGAAAATACGGTTTCCTGCCATTCAGAAGAGTTGGTGAGGTTCCGAGTGCATGGTCTCTGTCTTCGCTAGACATGTGTGACACCAGCTCGTGAACAATTGATGATGCATACATAGTAAACAGCCACCAACGCGGCAGACGAGATTTGCATTGAAAGATTATGGTTTTACCGTAGAGAAATTACTTCATGGTTTTACTGCGGAGAATTGGCTAGATTTGCTTAATAAATGTTGATATTTGGTGTACTCTCAGACATATGGGGAGGCACAACTGTGAAAATTCTACTTTTTCCGGCAATGCTAGTCGGCCGGGGGCATGCCCCTCACTGAAAATGCTGGTGACCATCCTCAACGGAGAAAATTGTGAGCTAAGGGGATGAGTCCACTACGATGAAAAGAGAGATGTTTTACATTGGGACAAAATCGACCATAGTTGTACGATAGTATTGCAGCTACACGTGGAAGGTATTGGTTAAACACCACGAGATGTGTTATGTACGTCAGAACAGTTAATGCGAAAAAGAGACAGATTTGATCAAGATGGCTTTGGCCATATTTCCAGCATCTATCAATCTGTCGTAAAGTGCATCAGACAGTCGAATATCAATAAATCAAAGTGGTCTCAATTATGTTGAATATAGCGAGTTCGAAAATGGCTTACTGTCCAGAGAGACCGTCTTGACATATAATACTGTGATCGTTAGCGCTTCGTACAATTCAGAGTAGTTGCTAAGATATTGTAAGTGCATGATCTCTCGCACTCTAGTATCCACCAGGCGTAGTTGGTGCTAGATACATTCTCGCGGTAGATACGACGTCATACACAATTTTCATCCGCATTGATTCCGCTTCCATGGTCATTTGTTAAGAGAACGGTGCTCAACCCGGGATTTACTTGTGGAATATGTTCCCACTTGATGAGTAATCATGTATTCTTGAATTTGTGCGGTCTTCGCTATACAACATCGAAGAACCGAAAATTCTAATTGCATACAAATTTGTTATTGGAGTGCCACCGATTCAGTCAGTTAACCCTACCAGGCCCGGTGGGGGGGGGGGGGCTGGGAGGGCGGTGCATTATGCCACCCCCCCCCCCCGCCCCCCCTACCAAACTTTCTACTCTATCTCCGGAACGACAAACTATTGAGAGCTGAAACGCCTGGGCCTTTTAGCTTATCATAATGGTGTGATTTTAAATTGCATTTTTTTTGTATGAGGGCTACCAGAAAAGTGATATTTTAGTCATATTTTTTCAACATTCTTGCTTTTCTGCAATAAGTATTTACGAAGAAATCACACAAATAAAAATCCGAAAAATCCAACCTCAAAATGAACCAAAAAATGCCTTTTTGATAATGATATCGTCATTGTCACGTTATAATGGCGGCCATCTTGGACTTTTTTTATACATTTTCTAGTGTGGTCAGTTTCAGCCCCCTGTCTTAAGAAATAATAAAATTATTTAGGGGGGAGCGAAGTGGGCGTTGGGCCGAAAGTAGCCCTATATATTTTCGCCATCTCTACGGCTAGAGTACTGAAACTTCCCGCACTATATCTCTGAATCAAGCTCTACTGGAAGATGTAAACAAGAAATCCAAGATGGCCGCCATGATGACGTCATATTCTTCATTTTTTTATTCATGAGTTTTCTTCGCAAGAACTGCGCGCTAAATTAGTAAATAATAGTTCGATGAGAAATAATATGTATTTTGTCAACCATTGCTCGCAGAAAAGCAGGAATTTGTAGAAAAATGACGAAAACATAACTTTTCTGGTACCTCACATAGTCGCCAGTTTGATCCTCTGCTTGAGGTGTATGCAAATTGGTTCAAATTGATCCCAATATGATAAATTACAAAGTCATGGACTGTCAGCTCTCAAGTCTTTGTCCTTCCGAGCAAAAAAACAACAGGGGGTGGAGCTGGTGGGCGGAAGGTGCTTCCTCCTTCCCAGGCCAGGCAATGTTAATAAAGTGTCTCTCGATAGTGATGTATTCAATACGGTATCAATAACTATTATCTGGACATGTTTTCCGATTTATAACTTTTCTTGAACCTGGACTGACAGGAATGCGGAACGAAAATATGTTTACACCATGCCAGGTTCTCTCCTCGGATATTCACGTATATGTATATGCTCAAGGACATACCGGGCTTGTAACGTTCTCGACACCCATTGGGTGTTATATGTCCTACACCCTTCGGTCTAGATTCCTGTACATGTTTCAATGTGACGGTCGTCTGCCCAAAACGTTGCCGGCCCTTAAAACCCTACCTGGCCTGGGGGAGGGGGGAGGCATTATGTCCCCCCCTTCCAACTTTCTGCGCTATCTCCGGAACGACGAAAAATGGAATGCTGAAACTCCCGGACTTTATAGCTTATCATATTGGGGTCATTTTGAGCCCATTTGCCTAACCCCCTGAGCAGAAGATCAGGGGTAAATTCAAGATGGCGTCCACGTGGTGCACCAGAAAAGTGATGTTTTTTGTCACATTTTTTCAAAATTTCTGCTTTTCCGAGATGAAAAGTGGGCAAAAAGTATTGTATTTCACATCACATTAATATTTACTAATTTATCAGTTTTTGCGGAGAAATTGCATAAATAAAAAAATCGGAAAATCCGACCGAAAAATCGACCCCAAAATGCCTTTTTTAAAAATGACGTCACTGTGACGTCACCAAAGCGACCATCTTGGATCTTTCACATTTTCTGGTAGAGCTTGACCCAAGGGTATAGTATGGTAAGTTTCAGCCCCCTAGCTCAAGGGCCCCCCCCCCCCCGCCCCCCCAGGCCTGGACAGGTCCTAAAAAGCCCAGGCCAGATAGGGTTAATTATACACTGGATGCCCCTTTTTATTACCATACTAATTTGATATCGCCCCGCAGCTATCATGAAATATTATTTCTCTCGGTTGAAGCATGAATTAGAGAGAAATTGCTTTCTCTGGTTGGTGTAATATGTTTATGTAATCAATTGTTTTGTTTAACAATTGGGCTTGAACTCAGGACGGTGTTTCCCGCCCTGGGATATGTATCAAACTAAGGAGTTGTAATGATGTTTTCATTCAGCACGACTGACTGGAACCGTGCTGGTATTCATCGTACCAACAGTACCACAAACAGGGAGTTATGTGTTGATTATTGATGATTTGCTTATTTCACAAACAAATGGAACCGGGTACCAGAGAAAAAGTTCCATGACCACTTAATTAAAACTGTCGGTGATCAATGACGACCTGCACAAGTTGTAACATGAAAATGTTTCCCGGCATCCTTTGTGCGATAACTGCCTACTTTAATTTGTATTTACTTGATATCAGGTCAGTTCTCGGTGCCTAATAGCTGTCTTTCAGGGCCTCCCGCTCAAACAAAAATCCCGGCCCCCAAAGGGCGTAAGGTGCCGTCTTATGACGCTTTTAAAATTATTTTAGAATACACTCATCGATTCCAATACTGTAAACGAAGTTTCCTAGCATTTCCTTTAAATCTGTGGCTGTGGCGTGGACACAAACAAACAAGCAAACAAACAGAATCGATTTGATAAATTATAGCCAGATACACTTTACAATGCGCAACATCTGAACCATTACATGGAATTTGTAGTCATCAACCTGATCAAAGTTAGGTTTCACAGGACGTCTATGCTCTCTAAAAAACGTTGAGTGAAATTCCACTCAAGTAAGAATGGAAATTGATCCCATTCAATACTTGAGTGAGATTCACTCAAGCATAAGAGTGGAAATTGATCCCACTCAAGTTGAGTAAACGTGAGTGGTTTTAACTCAAGTTGAACGAAAAGTAACTCAAGTTGAGTGAAAAGTAACTCAAGTTTGAGTGAACAGGTACATTTCACTAAAACTTGAGTTAAACAGTTCACTTAAGTTTTTTTAGAGAGTATATCTTGCGAATCAAATATATGAATATAAATACGAAATGTTACTGATGGCAATTCCCGTATCAAGTAAAATAAATATAGTCAGGAACTAATGTGGCTGATGTCCCGGTATACTTCCAAAGTAACGTTGATATCTTCACAAAAGATAGGCCCTGCTCATGTAATATCCAGGTTCGTGTTAATATTATTAATATTATTATAGCTGTCTCATCTGCCCATGAAATATCGATCTTCAAAGGTCTATGAATATCGATCTTCAAAGGTCTATGCCCCCTGGTGCCCCCCCCCCCCCCTCCTCCCTCTACCAAACTTAAATGGAGAGCTGAAACTCCGTGACTTTATAGTTTATCATATTGGAGACATTTTGAGCCTATTGGCATAACCCCCAGAGCAGAGGATCATGGGTAAATTTAAGATGGCGTCCACGTGGGGTACAAAAAAAGTGATGTTTTTGTCATATTTCTTCAAAATTCTGCTTTTTCTTTTGAACAAAAACTAATTTTTTTCACATCACACTAATATCTATTAATTTATCATGCAGTTTTTGCGGAGAAATTGCATAAATAAAAAATTCGGAAAACCGACCAAAAACTGCCGTTTTTGAAAATGACGTCACTGTGACGTCATCAAAGCGGCCATCTTGGTTTTTTTTTACAATTTTTGGTAGAGCTTTTCCCGAGGGTATAGTGTGGTAAGGTTCAGTCCCCCTAGCTCAAGGGGTAAGAAAAATAATTACGGGGTGGGGTTGAGCATTTCGCCCCCCCCCCCTCCCCCCGAGGTCAGGACAGGTCCGAAAAACCCAGGCCAGATAGAGTTAAGAAGAAAAGTTATCCCATTTTTTTTCAAACGTTCTTATTACAACTCTATGAATTTATTACGGGATAAACAATAAAACAATAATAAGTAATCATAGTATACTGAACTACATATGTATACGACTTTACTCATGAATTCGATTACAGACAGAAACTGTTGAGGGGCACCTTCACACTAATAAAATATACAGTTGTTGTCTTGCTGATGATCTTGGTAAAATGTCATGATTTTGGCATGGACAGACACATAGAGTGTGACTGGGGCGTGTTCTCATTCTTCTGCAAACAACGGCACAGAAATATGTATTATTTGATATATATGTTCGCATGAAGCTGTTAGTAGCTCTTGATGCTATATTACCGCATACATGTAGCTCTCGATGCTATATTTCAGCCCGCTGAATATTCTCTTACCTGTTGATATAGTAGACTGAAATTTACCACACTATACCCTTGGGTAAGTTATAACACAAAATGCCACACAATTCGAGATGGCCGCTATGATGATGTCACAATATCGTCATTTTCCCATGAGACATTTTTTTCGATTTGTCGGTCCAATTTTTCCGATTTTTTATTTATGTAATTTTTCTTTTCACATAAAATGTATTATAAATTAGTAAATAATGATCTGTTGTGAAATAAACTCAATTTGTCAACGTTACATTTTTAAGAAAATTTATTTATTATAATGTGACGATGCCGAAAGTTAGTTATCAAAACGATCAAATCGTGGACCCCAGTCGGGGTGTCAAAGCAGCATCAACCACAACACCTCCCCCCGCCCCCCACTTACAGACTCACATGTGGCAGCTGTAAAGCAAATATTGTCATTTTGCGTTTACACTATCCTGTCTCTGTTGGCTTGGAATCCGATTCCAGGGAGCCACAGACTGACCACACACGATCTTCATTCACGGGCACATAGCTGTGTACTAATGACAGGCTCATGTTTCTTACTTTTTGTACAAACGAAGGAATTGATGCACACGACTCCTTCATAATGAATTTAGAGGAGGGGAGAGGTCGCACTACAAAACGCGAAGTAGTCATCTATCTTGATTCCCGTCTTTGTGCCCAGAATGTATCGGTCCCACTAAGGTAAGCAGCGTTGGTAACGTTTCTAATGTTCTTGTTTGCCTTCCACTTTGTGATAAAACAAATGGCGAAGAATATCTTAAAAGAACATGCCCATGAAATTATGATTAGTATTGATTCAACATCCGAAATAGAAAGATTTTGTGATGTTTCGCACTTTAACATGGTAGTGTCTGCCCGGGCTTTCTGAAGTTGGCTTAGCGTGGCAAGCACATACGGACAATACGGCGAGATGCCATTGATTTAGGAGTTAATGACCGCCTTAGTGAATATTATCGTGTAATAATTTTTCGATGTTTAGTTTTAGACCGTCAATCAAAAAACCTCGCGGCTACGCCGCTCGGTTTTTTGATGAGGTCTAAAACTAAACATCGAAAAATTATTACACGATAATATTCACTAAGAAGGTCATTAACTCCATTCTAACATGGACAATGATAAATATTCCTCATTTCATAAGCGGAATGACAAATTTTCTGCAAACTTGTCCCGTTTTGATGCTAGAATTTCGTGACTGGTTTGCAGGCCATGCTCGCGCGTGCTGTCCGTTTACGAGCTGCAGCTGTGTGAACTCCGCCCACTGCAGTGCGCAGTGAATGAACCAATCGTCGCTCAGCTTTGTAGCACTGCGTCACAAGAATGAGACGTCACCAGTTCGACACGTGAATGAAACAGATCACAACAAACAAATGAAGATTATCGTGTGATAATCCTCGTATGTTTTGAGGTCTGGACCAATCAGCGCACGGCTATAACGTGGAGCATGTTAGAATTAAACATCAATTTCTCTAATGTTGCACAATTATCATTAATCCACAAGCAGTTCCATTTGGCAGCCTGCCAGGCTATTTTGCGGTTCAAAGTTGAATATACTTTTCGGAAAAGAGAAATTATTTTCAAGTGAAGTGAACTATGTATTTCATTCATTCTTGGGCCACATACATATACACTCGAGACGCATATATCTGCTCGAACGACCACCTTTGTAAAACGACAACCGGTCTTAAGACTTTCTACATCACACCATAAATTTACCCAATGTATATTCCACCTTGAATTACCTTTCTTATATGACCATCTGCTCCAGGTGACCAAGTTTTTGTTTCCACAGGGAAGTTGTTTAAAACAGGACTGACTGTAGGTACATCCTCATACATAGCAACATATAAATATAGATGTCAACAAATGTACATACATTACCCAGATGTTGCAGATCGTGTTTAGGGTAGATAACTCTTTCACTGTACATGGGAACTTGTTTGGCATTAAAAATGGTGGCATGTTTAAGGTTTGTACTGAAATCATAATCCGATTTATTGATGTATACTGCAGAAATATTTGTCAAACTTAACACGGATATCCAATTCCATATGGATAGAAGCCTGTTAGTCATGCCATAGCCACCACATCTTACACTCGATAGGAAGCCACCACATCTTACACTCGATAGGAAGCCAGCTGGCTTCCACGAAGAATATCTATGCATATTACCAGAATACCATCTTCGTTCACCATCTACGCTCACGCTCTGAACTTGCCTTGGTAGGACGAGCTGCCATTAATTTTCAAACACAGCCTGTAGCCTCATGAATATGCATGACGTATTATCCACTATCATTCCCAAACGTGCTCTGAGAGTCATCAGTTCTAACATTTCTAACGTGCTCTGAGAATGAGCACGTTCTGAGAAATGAACAGTTCTAACGTGCTCTGAGAGTCATCAGTTCTCTGAGAGTCATCAGTTCCAAGAGTGATCAGTTCTAACATTTCTAACGCGCTCTGAGAATGAACACGTTATGAGAAATGAGCAGTTCTAACGTGCTCTGAGAGTCATCAGTTCTCTGAGAGTCATCAGTTCCAAGAGTCATCAGTTCTAACATTTCTAACGCGCTCTGAGAATGAACACGTTCTGAGAAATGAGCAGTTCTAACGTGCTCTGAGAGTCATCAGCATGAGAGTCATCAGTTCTAAGAGTGATCAGTTCAAACATTTCTAACGTGCTTTGAGAATGAGCACGTTCTGAGAAATGAGCAGTTCTAACGTGCCCTGAGAGTCATCAGTTCTCTGAGAGTCATCAGTTCCAAGAGTGACCAGTTCTAACATTTCTCTGAGTACGTTCTGAGAAATGAGCAGTTCTAACGTGCTCTGAGAGTCATCAGTATGAGAGTCGTCAGTTCTGAGAGTGATCAGTTCTAACATTTCTAACGTGCTCTGAGAATGAGCACGTTCTGAGAAATGAGCAGTTCTAACGTGCTCTGAGAGACATCAGTTCTCTGAGAGTCATCAGTTCCAAGAGTGATCAGTTCTAACATTACTAATGTTCTCTGAGAATGAGCACGTTCTGAGAAATGGGCTGTTCTAACGTGCTCTGAGAGTCGTCAGTCTGAGAGTAATCAGTTCTAAGAGTGATCAGTTCTAACATTTCTAACGTGCTCTGGGAATGAGCACGTTCTGAGAAATGAGCAGTTCTGACGTGCTCTGAGAGTCATCTGTTCTCTGAGTCATCAGTTCTAAGAGTGATCAGGTCTAACATTTCTAACGTGCCCTGAGAATGAGCACGTTCTGAGAAATGAGCAGTTCTAACGTGCACTGAGAGTCATCAGTTCTCTGAGATTCATCAGTTCTAAGAGTGATCAGTTCTAACATTTCTAACGTGCTCTGAGAATGAGCACGATCTGAGAAATGAGCAGTTCTAACATGCTCTGAGAGTGATCAGTTCTCTGAGAGTCATCAGTTCCAAGAGTGAGCAGTTTTAACATTTCTAACGTGCTCTGAGAATGAGCACGTTCTGAGAAATGAGCAGCTCTAACATGCTCTGAGTCATCAGTTCTCTGAGAGTCATCAGTTCTAAGAGTGATCAGTTCTAACATTTCTAACGTGCTCTGAGAATGAGCACGTTCTCAGAAATGAGCAATTCTAACGTGTTCTGAGAGTCATCAGTTCTCTGAGAGTCATCAGTTCTAAGAGGGATCAGTTCTAACATTTCTAACGTGATCTGAGAATGATCACGTTCTGAGAAATGAGCAGTTCTAACGTGCTCTGTGAGTCATCAGTTCTAACATCCAAATAGTTCCAATTATCACCATTAGCACAAAAATAAACACAAGATAGAAACTTATGAAACGGTCTTGGTAGACTATGTTTGACCAACGATCCGTCGTTTTAAAACGCATTATTTTGTATTTTATAAGGTCACTGCATATGAGTGTGACATACGAACGGAGAACTTCCACTAAGATCAAGCTAGTATCGCATCTCCAATCTGAAAATTTGCACAGATTAAACAGAACGAGTCAGCTTGGATCATTTTATCCTGGAATATCTGTACAATGAGTTCACGAAATGAGACAAGAGAATGACGAAGGATAGGGACAAGTGGAGCATATCAAACAGCACAAAAATGAACTGTCAGGAAATTACAATGTGATAACATTTCTGATAATAAACACTCCAACGAAAGTAAGTACTCCCAAAAGTTTAGCTTCATATTTCCTAAGATATTTCCTCGATTGAGATCAAACTGAAGAAATTTCACCCGGCTGACCAAGCCAATATTGGGTAACATTGGTTATTTTGTAGTTCGTTTCATGACTGAATGAGCATGCGCAAAGTACAAGTCGGGTGCATTTCAAAAGTTGCAAGAAATGTTCAATCACAATTTTTCGCAGGAACAATGGTTGATAACGCGTGTATTCATCCCGATACAGTATCACTTCTCGGCGTCGATTTTTAATGATAAGGCCAATGACAAATATCGCAAACGACCAAGTTTACCATCAGGATACGAGCTCGATAACGACAAGTGATACAGGGTCGTAGTACGTTCATAAAGTTAGTCCGCGGTTCGCAGTTCATTATTCGGGACCAATCATTCAGCGACTCATAACAGCGCCCCTAGCAGCGCCCCCTGGCGTCAGATTTGGGATATGAATATGCAAAGATATAGAGCATGACATTCTCTCTTGCTAATACAGAGTTTGGAGCTCAAAGTACTCATAATCAAAAACAAATACAGATTTCCATATCTGAGGAAATAATTGCTCGTCTCCTCGAATAATGAGCTGCGAAATGCGGTCTTACTTTATGAACGTGGTCGACGTAGTGAATACACCTGGTATTAACCATGGTTGACTGCTGTGACATTTGATTAATTGTTAATTTGGTGATTAACTGAGCGTGTGCCTGCCAAAAATCGTGCTTAAATTTCACTTGCAACTTTTGAAGTGCGACCGACTTACACTTTGCGCAATGCTTGGTCAGCCCGATGATGTGTGAGAAGTTTCATCGCAATAGCGCAAATATCTTTGAAAATATTAGAGTACGTTTTGGAGGGAACTTTCTTTTGTTGAGATGTTTATATAACCACGATAACGCAATTTACAGGTAATCAATTCCCAGGTGTTTGAGAGACAGGAATGTATTGATTCATTATATCAGGGAGACAAGAAGGCATCTAACACCAACATGTAAAATCATCTGACAAGATCATATTGACCACGTCTTCAATCCCCAGCTCCGACACAAAGTACCAGCTTGAGAGTATTAGTGTGTTTGATTACTACTGAGCGATTTCCAGATGGCGTTGTCTGACATCAAGTTTGCGCTCATTCTAAATCCTTGACAAGTATATTGATGGCTAATTATGGTAATCCAGATATAGCCGCGAAGCTTTCCATACGATTTCTTGGGATGATCCTAAAATATACTACAAAATTATGTTATGATTACTGAGGTAATCAGCATAATTGTCATAATAAACCTTGCTATTGTTCAAGAACTACCATTACGAGGTGTAAGTGCTTTCTGTTTAACGTGGCTAATTGTACGATTAACGGTTGATCGGTCACCTTCATCACATACGTCAATCCACGTCGGTCAGAAACCTGAACTCAATACCAATTTTTTATCTCTGGATCACAAACACGATTAACCCTATTTGGCCTGGGCGATTTGGGTTGTACCGCAGTCGGGGGGGGGGGGGGGCCTATATATTTTCGTTATCGCTAAGGCTAGAGGGCTGAGACTTAGCACATTATATCTTTGGGTCAAACTCTACAAGAAAATGTAAAAAAAAATCCATGATGGCCGCCATGATGACGTCATTGGACGACTGTCAGAATTATCGATTTTTTTATTTTTGCTTTTTTCTTCACATAAACTGCATTATAAATTAGTAAATAATAATCTAATATGAAATGAAATAGGTTTACCCACTTTTCTATACAGAAAAGCAAGAATTTTGAAGAAATATGTCAAAAACATGGCCACCATTTTAAATTTGCCCATGATCCTCTGCGCGGGGGGTTATGCGAATAGGCTCAAAATGACCCCAATACAGAGGGGGGGGGGGGACCTCGGTGGCCGAGTGGTCTAAGGTGCTTCGCTGGTGACCGCTAGCCTCACGCCGCTGAACGGGCACGGTTTCGAGCCCAGCAGGCGGTGGTTCTCTCCGGGTACTCCGGTTTCTTCCACCAACCAAACTGACTGTCACTATATGAGTGAAACAACCTTGAGTGTGACATGGTATTTTGGTTCACAAATTAATAATAATATTCGACTATTCGTGAGCGTATATTCCTACGAAGTAGGTTCTCATTTGCAAATTGTTCGGTAATGAGTGAGTGAGTGAGTCAGTCAGTCTGTCAGTCATTCCGTCCATCCGAACCCTTTCTCCGGCAAAATATGGAGAACCGTTTCCATTAGAACCTTGATTTTTGGCATGAGTGTGCATTAGGGGACTTACCAGCAAGTTCTGAGCTGACCTTCTTTTGATGAAATTTGACCTACTTACATGTAGGTGACCTATAAACCTCGAAATTGGCAAAAACGTGTCCTAATGCCTCCTAAGACAATGGAAATGCGCTTAATTAGGTCAATATCAGTATGACCTGACCTAGTTGGGTCAAGGTCCATGTGATCTACTTTCTGACACAGTTTCTGACCTAATTAGGTGACCTAGAAACTTCGAAATTGGCAAAAACATATTCCTGATGCCTCCTAAGACCATGGAAATGCGCTTCGTTTGGTCAGTGTGAGTGTGTCCTGACCTAATTGGGTCAAGGTCAATGTGACCTACTTTCTCACCCAATTTCTGACCTAATTAGGTGACATAGAAACTTCGAAATTGGCAAAAACTTGTCTCAATGCCTCCTACGACCATGGAAATGGTCAGCCTTAGGTCAAGGTACACACTTAAATCATATCAAACCCTACTTCTTAGGTACTGTGACGTTAGTCACACTACTCATGTAGAGTACATTTTCCACCAAATTATCAAACTGTTGTTCTGAGTATCTTGTGGACATTGCAAACTGTTGACCGCTTCTCTCTTGCAGGAAACCAGCTTGTTTTTTAGTTTGATTTCATGCAGATTCGGATTTGATGCCTACTTTCGCAGGAAGAAGTTATTTCGGTTACTTATTCGAAAATTCTTTTATGGACGAAGGCTGAATACTGATTGCCGGACGCCTATAATCTAGACTTCGATCTTTAGTTTTCCGACCATCTAATCCGGTTCGTTACTTGTAGATACATGTAGCCATTTGGAATTGGTTAAAACTAGATTAACTAATACATGCCCGCGACCCGTTCCCGTCATAAACCGGGTCTTAATCTCAGCCTTTGGGTTCGCGGTCGCCATGAAAATTAGCGGAATAGCAAGGACACCGTAGAGCAAAGCTTGACACCTCGTATAAATTCGCAATAGTTTCATTGGTTGAGGTCCACGCGCAGATGTTCCACGCTGAACCAAGAGTTACCTCTCATACGCGCGCTAGCATACTCCCCGAAACGAATATTAACCCTACCCGGTTGGGGGTGGGGGGGGGGGGGGGGGGTGGATGATGCCCCCGCCACCAAACTTTTTCAGCTACCTCCGGAACGACAAAAAAATGAGAGCTGACACTTCGTCACTTATAGTTTATCATATTGGGGTCCTTTTGATAGCACGGTAGCTAATGTTATTCTTGTCAAAACTGTCTGCGGTGGTTTTTTCTTTGCCAGAGTGAATGACAGGTACGTTTGCGCTGTTTTTTTTCACTTCCCGCGGCCCTCAAAACGTTTGGAATTTTGGAAATGTCTGGAAATGTTCAATACCATTCAACATGTTTTCTATTTCTCTATCGCTCATTACGATATTAAAAGATGCCACCATGCTTTATTCTTTACAATAGGAGACGAATAAAATTTGAAAGTGCGACATGTTTGGTGAAACACCGGGTCAAAGGTCTTGTCAAAATAGTCCGTCCGGTGCATCCTGCAAACCCAAGTTTGCAATCTGACTTTGGGCTATTTCCGCATTGGCGGAACCACGGGCCCTATAAACAAGAGGTTTGTGAGGTGTGGGCAGTGGTACTAGGGTGAAGGGTTGAAATATTGGGTCTCTATACATAACCCCATGCTTTATATAAAAATATACCAAGGTGTGAAACGCACTTTGGATTAAACGAGAAATAAACGGTTCACCTCCAAACAAAATACATCAGCTTATTCTACAAGTGTCACTCTATATATTTCCGTCGTCAAATTAGTAAATTTGTGCAATTTTATACCTTTGCCGAGCGATTCAAAATCCATCGTAACTGCCCGTTCATCCCGGCACACAGAGATGATGGCTCGCTTCTTCCTCAATTCTGATTGGTCAGTCGCGACACGCCTTCGGCAAGAGAGGTCACACACTGACCAGCTGACCAAGCAGAATTGAGAAAGAAAAGGGGCCATCATCTCTGTGTGCCGGGATGAACCGTTTATTTCTCGTTTCACCCAAAGTGCGTTTCACACATGGTGTATTTTTATATAAAGCATAGGGTTATGTATAGAGACCCCATATTTCGACACTTCACCCTAATACCACCGCCCTCACCCCCTCCCCCCCTCCCCACCCCCCACCAAAAAACCCCTCTTGTTTTGAGGACCTGTGGCGGAACTTAGCCTCTCACATAGAACGTTCAAAAAGTCACACGTGGAGAGTTAAAAAAGAAAATTGTTGCAGGGTTAACTATTGATTTTTGACAAGCTCCAAAGTAGACGGCTAATTAAAATAAAATGGACTTTAGATACCGGTACAAATATTTCAGAACGATGGTGTGATAGCTCTGTCATATGTTGTAAAATGACGAATTATGTGACCACCAGGTAAAACATAACGAGAGGAGTATTTTTAGAATGCAAGCTGGTATTCAGAATAAGTACGTAGGCCCGACGCCGACCAAGCGCTTCATTTTCCACCATGTTTACAAGTCACAAAACTACAATCACAATGATTTGTACAGAGGCCAACCCTCTGGGAAAAAACGTCCACCAGCAGGACCTTACAATATACAAGCAACAATTAAAGTGTACATCCGTGAATGCGGTTTTCTCTATTACTCCACGACTGCGCATGCGCGCCACGGCGTCGCACCTTGAAAAGAATGCCAGTCGCAGTCTATACTACGATACGAGAGTTTCAAAACGTCAACCAGCAGGCCATAATTGGACCTCCCCCCAATCATAATGTACAGCATCAGATAAATCGATTAAGCACCCACACTATATAATTTGCTGAAAAAAAATTTGACCACAATTGACCAAAATAACCTATAATGGCCCACAATTCGCCAATCACTTCCCTGTGCACCTTTCTCTACTACTCTTTCAATATGCATGCCTGTGTCACTGGGCCAGGACCATGTACAATGAGAGCTCATTCACCTCAACATGCCCACTTCTAAGGGTTAGTGTATAGGGATAGACATGCCTCAAGTGCACATCCGAGCGACTCTGTGCTTTCTCTACTACTGATGACGTTAAAGATGGCGTCACTTCCGTTAAAAAGCAGCCCAGTCGTAGTCTACATACGAGAGCTGCACGCTATATTTGAAAGAGATATACTCTATATCTTCCAAACACTATGTGAAAGACATGTCCGTAGTGTTTATAAGAATAGTCACAATCAAAGTGTGACTGAGATACTCATCTAGCAGATATGTTCAATTGGACTAAAGATGGATCGCCTATCCCCAAAACGTCCATCGTATGCCTTCCTGCCGAGTGAGCATGCACAGGATGACTTCCCTTGCGAAACTTGATCAACGACCCTGAGAACCCTCCCATGGCCGTACGCTACAGTGCCCACCCGATCGATTAAATATCCACACCCTATATTTTGCTCTTTAAAAAAACAACAAAACAATTCTGTTGTTTTTTTGTTTTTTTTTCTGAGATTGCCGATATTTCCAAGTCACACTTTCGCGTGTAACTGGCGCCACGATCGCCTTCATCAAGATTACAGATGTCACTAAGACGCGATTTTGTATTCGTTAGATGAAATATTTTTTTCCTTGCAATGCGCGGATCCATGCATTGCGAGTCAAATATATTTACACTAAATACACTAAATTCACTCGAAATCCTTGCATGGCGAGTGATCCTTACATTGTGCGGACCCTTGCATTGCAACTGATGCTTGCATTGCGCGGATCCTTGCATTCGAGTCAAAAATATTTACACCGATGTATAGATTCGATTTACACCGCGGTCTAAATGACCGAGGTTTTGGCACTGACGGCCTACCATAGAAATTGCTGTTCGCACTAAAATTAAAGATGGGACTGAATCTCCTGGGGACCATGATTCCTCCACCCGCCATGACAGTTCTCAGGAGATTTACAAGTAAGGCAATACATTAACCCAGGGAGCGGTGGGGGGGGGGGGGGATTTATTTCCGAGTTATACTTGATCGAGAAATATTGCCCGCACAGGGAATAAAAAGCGGACTAAAATTCCCGTAGCTGAACTTTACACCCTCACGCCCTTCCCGGACATCACACGGCCTAGAAATCCCTGGGTCTTCGTTTTGGTCTTTCCCATAGGGCTGTTTTGTGGAAGGGTCTTCGTTTTTTGGTCTTCGGTCTTCGTTTCGAGAACACCCCAGTGGCTCTGTCGAGTAAAGGGGCCTGCACTAGAACTCCAGTCTAGAATGGCATAGTGCCGCTGTAGGCGTAGGATGAGATTTAGACATCTAGTATGGAATGGCACAGTGACACTGTTGGAAAAGATGGATACATTTCTAACGCTGCGATGCTGTGGAGAAAGGGTTCAATTTTTAAATGTCACAGCGCTACTGTGGGATGGGAAGAATTTCAGTGTAGAATGTCTAGAATTTTACATGATGCTCCATGTTGCTCCACCCACAATTGCCTGGATAGTGGGATACTGGGTGGCATATGCCTATGTATATTTTCAAATAAATAAAAATTAATAAATGTTTAATTTTTTCTCATAATACTTTTTATTTTTTCCTAATTTGTTTTCTCTCCTATTTGACTCGAATAAAGTCATCCCAATCGATATGTACGGTGTATCACGTTGGGCATACCGGTTCTCGTCAGATCATCGAAGTTAAGCAATGTTCAGCTCGGTCAGTACTTCGATGGGTGACCGGATGCTGTACTCGCTGAGCTGATCAATGTCCAGGATAATAGGAACTGTGGACACTCTCGTGTTCTAGCACATGTAGGCACCGTCGTGATATGATTGAAACAATGTTGAAAATGACGTTAAATCCTACTCACTCACTCACTCATTCTCATCGATGTCAAGCCGAGACTTTGTCAATGTCATAGCGGTCAGAGTATGGTAGAAAATTAAAAAACTGTAGTAACTCGGCTTGACATCAGAGGGAATGACTTTATTTGAATCAAAGATGGGGGAAAACAATTTCATTAACAAATAATCGATCTGAAGAAATATATTTATTAATTTTCATAATTTATTGAAAATATACGAGGCATCTACCATCCAATATCCCGCAGGTCAGGTGACTGTTTACATGAATGAATGACCTGGGACAGTGTCATCCGGTGTGTGAAAATCCCTGCAGAAGGATAAGCGAGCGACACATTTCAGCAACTGATACATAAATTTATCTTCCATCGGCTGGTGAAACAGCTGTGCGCTGTTTATCGTATGATTCACCCTGTCGCATAATAAGCGCATTACGCTTAGAAGATGCCATTCTACATACGACACGCTACAAGCGAGATTAACCGTGAGCTATACAATAGTCCCTGATTCAACAACCTGCTACGTCTTTGAAGAACAAAACATCAATCAATGTCTCTGCATAGTTTATGGAACATATGTTCCCTGATCGGCCTAAATTCTGGAGTAAACAAAAATTTACCGGCGTGGAATATATACTACGCAATAAAATCTGTGACCGTTTAGTAGATTATCGGGACATTGGAAGGCATTGGAGCCTGTTGTCAGACGCACCTCTCTCCACTGTCAATCAGTACGGAAATCAGAAACAATAATCTGAGAAAACCACCGTAGCTATATCCTTCAATTTGATATGTGTGTAATAAACTCAAATACCTAACCATGCATGCACATGAAGACATTTTGGAACAGGAACTGCGAGTTGCAGACTAAGTCGTAATTCATCTGCCCAATCTTCACATATCAAGTTAAAAACTGCACTAACGTTCCGTCATTATATGAAGCTTATCTCTTATAAGAGATACTAAGGCTACGTCCGAGAATTCACCGTATTCTCCGATCTGAATGTGAGGTGCCGATAGAAGCTTTCCTGTGGAGTCATATGGTTGCTTTTTAGCCGCCAGACGTCGCCAATTTTTCTCACCTCTTGCATATCGCTCCAGTTTATTACCTGAATATGGTAAGATTCTGCTGATGGACTGTTAGTCCCCTCGGCCCGCCCTCGGTACATGTCATTCGACAAATATATGTAGGTATTGTTTTGGTGAGAAATTTAAGCCGTACGACGTCGGGCATTACAGGTTAGTTTTTCTGAGTACTCCATCAGACGTCCTCGTTCCTCATCCATTTAACATCAGATGAATTATTTGTTTGAGCTGATCTGTTAGCGCAGCTCCAGAGCTAGCGTATCTAATTCCGCTTAAGCCTGTACTAGGGGCCGTGTGGATAGTTCATAGTCTACATATGAACATCTGCAAAAAAAGCGCGACTGAGATACCAAGGCTACGTCCGAGAATCCACCATATTATCGGGTCTGAATGTGAGTTGCCGAGGGAAGCTTTTCCGTAGAGTCATATGGTTGCTTTTTAGTCGCCAGACGCCGTCAATTTTTCCCACCTCTTGCATATCGCTCCAATATAGAACAGGATAGAGTGTTTCCTTAGTGGAGGTACTTTTATCGAGAACTTCAAAAAGGTCTTCCATTAATTAATAGTGACGATTTCTTTGTAACATTGTCCATCATATCATGCATATCATCTCACTCCACAGAACACCAAAATCCTATTTAGGAGGACCTTATTATTATTAGTAGTAGTAGTAGTAGTAGTAGTAGTAGTATAACCGCATATCTCTTAGTACTCGTGGAAAGGTGGAGATAGGGGGGTGGGTCGTAAATGATCCGTTATAAGGCGTGACCGTTGGTCTTTGACCTGGGATTTTTGAGGTGAACCTTGGACCTTGGATAGGAGTCTCGGAGTGCATTGAGCCTCCATGAGTGTAGCAGTCACGTGAGGATGACGTCATCAGTAGTAGAAAAAGGGCAGGTATGCCTGGAGCGCAAATGGGACAGGCATCATTCGCGTGAGTTTTTGGTATTCCCTATATATCCCGATACACTGGCTCATAGGAGTGGGTATGTCAGGGTAACAGACTAACGTTACAGAGTACGACTGGAATGGTTACGTCATAGTGATCATGCGCAGTCGAGGAATAGTACAGAAATGGCATGTTCAAATTTGCGTGGGAGTGGTTAGGTCCAAATGTGGCATGCATGGTGTCGCATTGAAGCTCTTGTGGCGTAAGATAAGACTAAGGTGTTTCTTACGTTGATCCGTTATGTCATAGTGCGAATGCGCCGTCGAGGATAGTACAGAAAGTGCATTATCAGCTGCACATGGGATTGTTTGGACTAAAGTATATATGTGGTCCAAATGTGTCGTGCATAGTATCTAAGTGTCTAGCAAGCGTCAGATTCGACATTCAATTTTCATTCGTCGTCCATAAATTTCAGCGTCAATAGTCAAGGGACCAATTTCGTATGAGAGCACCAATTCCAAATGTGAATGAACTGAAACTTATAGAAACACAAATTGTTTTTCTTTTACAGGAGGAAAGCGATCAGCAGTTTTAAATTATGTCCGCAAGACATAAAATCCATTATTCTTTATCCAAATTAATATTCAAGTTTTCTAGGGTATGTAGCTCGGTCAGGCTTTGATTGTGACTGTTCAATTGAACACCACGGAGATGTAAATACTTGATATTCAGGAGGCATCTAGTCCCGGGCTAAGTGGAATTAGATACAAGTTACGAAACGTACCGCCAGAGATCTTGCGCGCTACGATCGTATTTTGCCGTCAGTGTATATTTATCACACAATTCGGAAACTTTGAATGGAGGCGTTTAGTGGTATAGGCTTGTTTGACAAGTTTCCCGCAATAATATTCTGTGGCATTGGTTGAATTCGTCAGGGTCTGAACATGATTTAACAAATGCTAGTAGAGGCCACGGCCACACTTGATCCCATCGGCCTAGTGTGAACTGTCTATCCCTTTCATGTTGCCAACAAATTGCCGGTACTCACGCTGGATAGCGGACTCTTTAATTGAGATATATGCCGTGCAGACTTGAAGATGGGACAAATTATGGTTTGTCTGCAAAATTTAGGGGATATTAATAGAAGGAGTATAGATTGTGACTTTTGATATGTGAAGGTGGAATATGTTGAAAGAAAAAGCATGTACAAAGCTGATTTGGGGAAAGGCAAAGACAATGCAGCTAACTGCAGAGTAAATGGTGAAAAATAGTTCAATCAATGTCACGGTGACAATTTGTTGCTGCACTAATATGAAAGGACATTTATTTTCTGATTAAAGACATTTGTTACTATTGCTGCTTCACTACGCTGCCGTTCACTGCATTAATGTGTACATATCTTACTGAATCATTGTATTTGTCTTGATACATGATGGTGATCAATTATATGGAGGAGAATATAACAAATGTGTGTATAGAGGGCATGTGGATGGAACATAATCCAAATCGAATTTGAATGGATTTGTGCTTTACAACAGAACAATGCTGTATAGTTTCTAGCTGCAGCAGTTTGACTACGGAGCATATTTGCAAATTTTCCACTTTGTTACCATAGACACCGCAAAAGTCATCGGAATGTATTCTGTTTGAATGGACTTGTGCTAAATTACAACAATGCTGTATATCAGGTGCTTTATAACACACAACAATCCTGTATAGTGTCCAAGCTGCAAGAGTTGGTCTTCTAGATTGGCAATGTCATTATTTGGAAATTTTCCAATTTGTTGCCATGGAAACCACCAAAATAGGCTTGTGTTTTGCGAAACAACGATGCTGTATATCAAATTTGATGTCTCCAGCTGCAACGGTTCAGCTTCTAGAGCGTTAACGTCGTTATATAGATATTTTCCACTGTGTTGCCATGAAAACCACAAAAAAGAACACATCGAAATGTGCCCAAGTTCAATAGGCTTGTACTTTGCCACACAAACCAAGCTGTATACCAAAATCGAAATCTCCAGATGCAACGGTTGGATTCTAGAGAGTTAATGTCATTATTTGGAAATTTTCCATTTTGTTGCCATGGAAACCACAAAAATCATCGAAATGTATCTAATTTTACCACTCAACAATGCTGTATATGAGCTTGGAAGTCTCTGGCTGTAGCGTTTTGGGGTCTAGAGTGTTAACACCTTTACATTAATACTTTCTGTTATGTTGCCATGGACATCATAGAAATCATCAAAATCTACCCAATAATAGACTCGAGCTTTTTTTTTGCCACACAAAGCTGTATACCAAATTTGATGTTTGAGTTGCAACAATTCGGCTTCCAGAGTGCTAACTTTGTTATATGGATATTTTTTATTTGGTTGCCATGGAAACCACAAAAAATACATCGAAATGTACCCAATTTTAATATGCTTGTGCAACGGTTCGGCTTTTAGAGCGTTGTTATATAGATATTTCCCATTTTGTTACAATGGTAACCACAAAATACATCGAAATGTACCCAATTCGAATAAGCTTGTGCTTTGTCACACATTAATGCAATATACCAAATTGTGCTTTGCCACACATTAATGCAATATACCAAATTTGAAGTCTCCAGCTGCAATGCTTCGGGTTCTAGAGCGTTAACGTCATGACATAGATATTTTCTGTACTGTTGCCATGGAAATCACAAAAAATGTACCCAATTTCAATTAGCTTGTGCTTTGCCACACAACAATGCTGTATACCAAATTTGAAGTCTGTAGATGGAACGATTCGGCTTCTAGAGCGTTAACGTCGTCATCTAGCCAGCCAGCCGCCCAACCTGCCTGCCGGTCAGCCAGCCAGCCAGTCGGACAGCCTGACGACATGATCCTATCCGGCATATATGCCGATGGGATATTAGACGAGATATGTATATGGGCTATCAGTAGTTTCCTTCAAATCCAGTGAACGGAGGTTTATATCCTTCAAAGCGTCGTTAATCTATCGATTATCCAATGCTAGGAGATCGTCTACATGTAAATAGCGTTGGGTGAATGAGAATAAACGGGCTTCAGAATAGTTATTTCTTTGACAATTTCTGCATATAGGCGTATTCATACGAAAACAGATAAAGTGGGGCACATTTTGTATCAAGTCAGATACATAAACACTGTTGGTGTACGGTATTGCCGAATGTCACGATGTTAATTGATATTGTTAATGAGAAATTCAATCAATTATATAAACCAAGAAACATCCCAAGAATGATATCCTTTCCGTGTAGTAGAACTGAAGAAAGCCTTATGGCTTTTGACACTAATATAACGGTGACCAGTTTTACTGAACTTTGATATTATTAATTACCTAAGGTGTTCCGTAATGTCCTGATGATGAACAGTAGTACAGATAGTTGAGAAATACCAAGTAGATGCATATCTATACGGTATGTGTCCTTCGCCATCTAGTTCTTCCATAAGAGTTTAAAAGTATCTACGTGCATGCGACATCTGAATTTCTTTTTGGATTCTTGAAGCTCTTGTGTTGCAGGGTAAGACAAGTGTGCTGCCCACTTTGACCGAAGACCTGTATCGTATCCATGCACAGCCGGGGAGTAGTACAGAAAGGGCATCTTCGGATGCGCATGGCCCACCGTAGGTCTCAAGGCTGTTGTAGGGAAGATCTCGTGGACGAGCCATATAGCTTCTTGGTCACAGTGCGCAGACGCACTCGGGAGTAGTACAGCAAGAACAGAGACGGCTAAATGCGCACTCGAGTGGGAACAACGTACACCCTATACACTAGCCAGTGTGGAGTTGGCAGATGGAAGTTGGCAGATGCATGGAGATGCAAGCGGACCCAGTAGTGACCAGAAGGTCTGTCACCCATTCCATTATCCATAATCGACTCGCGTTGATTCACTCGTGGGAAATCAAAGGATGTTCCGGACTATGTTTGATTGACTATTGCCAGATCCTCGAAGAGTTGACAGATGCGGCACTCGGGACAGTCGACTCGATGGTTAGGCGTGCTACCGCCCATCATTATTGGTATATAACAGTCATCCTCGATTCTCGGTCTTAGGATTATGTAAGCGGATATTCTTTAATGGACGACGGCTGAATTAAGAATGACGGACCAGACGCTTGTAATGGAGCACGAGTAATCACGCAGGGACCAGCGACGGCTCTATGGACTGACGGTGTTTGCCTCCCTTACAGTAATGACCCTGCCGATGTGGTAATGACACCCAAACCAACAGGTATAAAATGTTCTTTTCAGAGCTTCCATGTGTTGCGAAATTGAGATAGCTACAGACTCTTTTATACTCATACACATATACACCTATACATAGTCCCATTGATGTGTTCTGTTCTAAATAGCATTTTTCTGATATGCTAGTTCAAAGAAGGTTGAATATGAGAACAACAACGTACGACTGCATGTGGACTATCTTATTATCCCCAAGCTTAGAGAGAGAGAGAGAGAGAGAGAGAGAGAGAGAGAAAGAGAGAAGGTCTAATGTCGCGTTGAGCAATATTTCAGTTATACAGCGACAATCAAACAAGATTCTAATTATTCCAACAAAATCAAGTTATTAAAGCAGCAATCCAGAAGTAATCAACAAAACACACCGACAAAAAGATGTACATACATTAAAATTTATATAAGAAACTGATTTCTCTCAAACCGAAGATACAGTCTTCTTTTACCCGACTAAAAGAGCTTCTAAAGTAGCTGCTTGATAACAAGAATCTCTTGCAATCTTAAAATCTATACAGTCGATCAGAATATGTTTCACTATGAGATCTTCGTAGCATTGAATACAACTTTGGGCTGGCTCCTTTCTTAGTAAATGTTCGTGAGTTATATCGTGTATGGTCGATTCTACATCGAAACGTTTCTGGGTGGGCTAGATTGCGCATGTCGGCTGTAGGATTCATGGTCTCATGACACTACACCCAATCGGAATTCCGTTAGGGTAGATATTGTTATGATACACTTACTGTCATTCCAGGCAGTTTTTTTTATAAAACACTGAATGTCGTTTGTCATTTGGAAGCCTTTCCCCCTGCATCGCTCTACATTTGGAAAATCCCCATTTCAAATCGTGAATTCACCAATCGAAATGTCAGCTTCGCCAGCAAACTGTTTCAATCAGCCCCGGAGACCGTACTGAACAGCTGCCACGGGTCTAATGACCCATGTGATAAGGCTGTGACGTCTGCAGAATGTTTCAAAACTCGTCTTTTTTAGTCTAAATTACTCGCAAGTTTATTTGTGAATATTAGAAATAAGCACTATACAAGTTTTATTTAACAAACATGTAGTATACCTGCAAATATTTGAGAATACCGCCCACATGTATTATAAATATATGATTTATGTTTGGCAAATGCGACCAAAAGCATTTGCCATTCACAAACTATACATTTTTAATACAGGTGGGTGGGATTCGCAAATATTTTCAAATATACTAAACGTATGATAGTTATAACTTTTTGTGTAGTGAAAATTTAATACGTATAATTATTATCCTACACGTTCGATATACTGTGATGCAATAGTTTTTACTCTCTTCAATAATTTGTGATTGAAAATCGTTTGATAAGTTGCGTTGACACGTGAGCGGCGATGCAAGATTTTCAAACGGAGCTGCTTATCGTTATATTTCTGCACAAAAGTAACAAACCTTCATATGACATACATGTTGGGTGTATTATTCGGGTCTTCCCTTCTTAGTCCCTGTGTGAATGAATGACTTATTTGTATGGGTGCTGCATCGCTTCCGAAGTGTGTTTATAAGGATAAGGGCAATTTTAGGGATATTCATTCATGGAATATAACAGTCGTCATTCCAATAGATCCGTCCCATATATTAAAACGATACAACAGGAAGCGTTGAATGATGACAAAGTCAAGGTTTTTTGTCGACACTTGTATGATAACTTTTAACATGCAGCAAAAAGTAACTTGGACATACAATGAATCCAGTTGAGACTTAGACTAAAAAAGATCGGGTCTCCGAATCTCTGGATCATTTCAACCACGAGTACATGCATTATAAAGTTTGAGAAAACAATACGCAAAACATGGCATATCAAAACATGACTAATCCCTTTCCCGTAATTAATGTTGTACTGAATGGCCAAACTCTTGATCTGTCCATGGATTGAGAGTGAAAGCACTCGCCGGTTGTTCACAGTCTGATTTCCAACAAGTTTATTTTATTTACAATAAAGTTACAGATTCAAACATGAAAACAACCGCCCTCCTGTCACAAGTTGGAAAAGCATTGTGACGTATCCTTGTGCACAATTAATTAATTATTCATTCGGGTAAAAATGCAAGGTTTCCTTGTTCTCACGTGCCATTTTCACTTGTCCATAATTTCAATAATTTCTACAAATTAACTTCTAAAATTCAATAATATAAACGAGAACTTTTCTAGTATTACATATTTCTAGTGTCAAAGTTAAGCATTACTTACTGCTGATTTTAATACTTTGCCTACATATCTTAGTCCTATATTCGCAAAAATTTGCTCCGCAAATTGAAATAACATCACATCATATATTCTCAGATTTGGCTTGGAACAAGGGGGGGGGGGGCGGAAAGTGCCCCCCTAGTGAACTTTTCTCTACTGCTCCGAAACGACAAAACCGAGGAGGCTGAAACTTGGTGACTTTAAAGCTTATCTTATTGGGGTCATTTTGAGCCTATTTTCATATACCCCCGGGCAGAGGATCATGGGTAAATTCAAAATAGCGGCCATGTGGTATCCGCGAAAGTCGTGTTTTTCAATCTTTTCGCTCCATTTCTTCACATTTTCCTTGCCTAAAAGGCCTTGAAAGTATTTTATTTATGCAAAACTAAATATTTTATTTGATTTTTTTCGAGAAAAAAATCGGTGAATTGAAAATTTCGAAAAATCGACCCCCAAAAGGCCGAAAAATGGCTTCCGAGAAGATGACGTCACCGTGACGTCATCATGGCGGCCATCCTGGATTTTTTTTTACATTTCCCAGTAGAGCTTGAACCCAAGATACTGTGTGGTAAGTTTCAGCGCTCTAGTCTTAGTGGTAGAGAAAATATATAGGGGGAGGAGGGGGGGTGGGGCACTTTCCGCCCCCCCCCCCCCAAGGCTGCGATACACCCCAAATCGCCCAGGCCAGATAGGGTTAAAATGTCGAAATAACCCTGTGGGCGACAAGCCTATGTTTATGTATACTTTTGTCTTTTTGAATTTGGTGCTAATACTGTTATATGGAAATGGAATAGGTCTTTGGATTATGGACGCGGATATTCTCTAATGGACGACGGCTGGATTATGAATGACGGACTAGACGCTTGTAACAGCAGTATACGGCTCTCTTGGCACGTCTAATCCATCGATATCCAACCAGGAAGCATCCAGTCCGACATGTTAAATTGTGTCGCTAAATACTTCTTGTCGTAGTACTGGTATTTATAGACGAATGTTGTGCCACCGGCCAACCAGCTGGACCACCAACCGTACGTCCCTACACTCATGATAGTATGATTGCACAGCGCAAGTGTCGCCATGTCAACTTCCGCTTTCCTTGGGGTCATGAATATCGTGTCATTGGCCGACATGGCTCCCCGGCTCCAGGGCAAGTCCAGGGAACATACGATGAATAAAACTCGCTCGTATTTAGCGCGGAAGAAATCCATAGCTTGAAGAAAATAGTTTCGTGTAGCTACTCTGAATCCCCGCTTCATAAAACCTGGGCTCGCAATGTCACCTCTCCGTACATGTATTCCGACAAATGTGACGTTTTCAGTTAAAAACATACCCTTGCGTTTATCAGCTATTGCTTCTGATAAATATTTTTTTGCCGTTTCTATTATTTCGTCTCTGAACTGAAATTGTTTTTTAACTTCTGTGACCATGTTAGCGAAATACCTCCAGGACTGATATCCACCTGTTATTGTCATATTTGTTGTGTCGTCCGGGAAACTTATGGATTCTTTGTCGAAAGCACACACCCGTTTGTTTCGATGCTCTGGGAACGATCTGCACAACTCTTCACTTACTGTTGTTATATTCAGTTTAAATATTCCGAGTAAGCGCTCGTTTTCAGATATGACGGGTATCACGCCTTTTAACCGAGCTATTCCTATCAGTGATGCAATCATAAACATTCTGTTTCCCAATCTCGAAGGGATTACCATGCATAAGTATCGCTTCGGACGCAGGACACCTTGTTGTGTCGTTAATACTGCGGGAGTTGTAAATGGCACGGAACCTGAGACGCGCTCCTCTAAGACAGTTACTGGTCTCACACGAAGGTAATGTGACTGCTCATGCTCCGTTGCATTCCAAAAGTATTTTTTGACGAAACCACCGTTCTTACTAGCGAATCTCCAGTGGGGATATACATTGAATCGACCAGATGAAAAAGGCCACAACGAGATGACGGTGTATCCAACGTAGGAGGTTACCAGAACTGAAAATAGACATACTAGTAAATGTAGGTTGCATCCCTTCAAAACATTGTTATTCATCAATATAATGGCGCATTTGTGTCATTGTAAAACCCGTTTTTTCTCATTTTATTGGTTTCTGATTTTTTTTTCTCTTTTTTATTCTTTTAGTAGCTAAAACAACATTGAGTCGCGACAAAAAAAAACATTCGTACGAAGTGATCGCATTTACTTCGTTTATTTTGGATAAAACGCATGATCCTCTCGCACACTGAATAATAACGAACTCAAGAAAAGTTTACAAAAAGTCTGATGGATGTCTTTACAAAATTATTTCGATACAATCTTGCTATATGTTGATAATGCACTGTCCACTGTCCACGTGGACAACAACCGAAGAATAAACAATCAAAGCAGAGTGGCTTACTATGGTTCAAAGCCAGAATGAGGCATGGTATACGTAAAATATGGACTGAGAAAATGTTTATCTTGCTCCGAAAATTGCTACACAAATAACGGCCGCCATCGACCAATCAAAATTATCTGGATTTTGAAGTTCGGATCTGGCAAAATCAGGTTATCAGGTTATATTCTGCAGGGCCCCATCATCAAGAACATCCAAAAATTATGTTTCTAGGTCAAGTGATTTGTCCGCTGTCTTGATCGCACAAAAACAGCACATTTATAAATAGGTGTTTCGCTTGGACCGTAAGAGGCACGGGCTTCTAATTGGTGGCACTGTATTCCCTAGAAGCCGCTTTTTTTGGAGATATGCCATTCACTTTTTCGTAGCTATAGTTTCGCAACTATCAAGGATTGATCTTGACGATTTTTATACCACATTATATGTGCTGCTTTATAATCCAAATGGCACCGATCCTAGCCATAAATCTAACCCCAAATGTTCATGTTGAAGTAAAGCACTAGTGATATCAATAATTTTAAGATTGCAGAACGCACACATTATATTCGCAATGGTGAATGATTCGCATTGTTCTAATCTTTTTAAGCTTTGCAACCGTTATAGGTATTCATAGCTCTAGTTATTAGGGTTCAAAATCCGAATGGCTTGAAGCCTGTTGTTTCATTCGGATTATTATTTTTTCTGTCATATTTTTCGCAAGAGATAACACAAAATCAGCTTGGCAGATTTAGTTGAGGATGACTGCATGTACATATGCGTAAATCTGGGGCATATCCGAAAAAGAACATGATTGGCTGAAAGGTTCAGCGACCACTTGCATTTCCCTTGTTTAAATAAAAAACATCAGGCTAAACGCTAAACTTGGTTCACATAATATATGGATGAGGAAAAATACATATTTTGCCCTAGGAATTGCTACGTAAAATAAAATGGCCGCCATCTACCAATCAAGTTTTTGTCAAAAATACTATCTAGGTATACATGTACATGCATGCTACGTGACACAACGAGCATGAATATGTAATAATTAGGCTTCTAGGTCACGTACATGTAGTTGGCCGACATCTTGAATGATATGAAAAAATTAGCAGTATAGATACAGACTTCTGGTTTATTGCATTATATCTCCATGTCCTAATATATTTGGATGGCCTAAGGGCCTAGTCCTAATAGTTTTGCCGCTATAGACGACTCAAATTTACACAAAATCACAAATGTTAAAAAGTGCATTTTTCCTATATTACACAACGATTAGTGGGATAATTCTGTATTTCCGCGTACATACTCCGTGTAACACGATATGTAGAACGGTTTATTTGCTTTGAGCCCGTTATAACTATTCATAGCTCTAGTTATTATTATTATTTTCTCGCCGTATCCTTCGCACCCGATAGGACAAAATCAGCTTGATCGATTTAGCTGATACTTCCATGAATAACTACATATGCGTAGATCTGGTGCATATCCTAAAAAAGGCAGCCATCTTGGATTTTCCCCGTTTTTGAAAAAAAAATCTTTCACGATCTTTTACTCTGGAACCACCGAACCGATCAGCACTAACTGTTTGATATTATAGATTACAAAGTGGGACTACTAATGTTCTGTACTTCTGAACAAATGTGGGAACAGACATAGATTGTTCTTATTTAATACATGGCCTGTACACTGGGAAACATTGAGCCTCTAATGCGAGCTAGTTTATCCGATGCTTTAATGACTTGTACAAAACAAATGACAATCTGAATCACATCTGCCCATAATCGAATAACCTAAAAATTGATCCTTGGGATAACGTCACAACATCTTAAAAACAACTAAGTTCACTCAATTTAACCCTATCTGGCCTGGGCTTTTTGGGACCTGTCCAGGACTGGGGGCGGGGCCGAAATGACCCCCCCCGTAATTAATTTTCTTACCCCTTGAGCTAGGGGGCTGAAACTTACCACACTATACCCTTGGGTCAAACTCTACCAGAAAATGTAAAAAGAAATCCAAGATGGCCGCTTTGATGACGTCACAGTGACGTCATTTTCAAAAACGACATTTTTGGGTCGATTTTTCTGTCGGATTTTCCGATTTTTTTATTTAAGCAATTTCTCCGCAAAAAACTGCATGATAAAATAGTAAATATTAATGTGATGTGAAATAAAATAGTTTTTGCTCACTTTTCATGGCGGAAGAGCAGAAATTTTGAATAAATATGACAACAACATCAAATTTTTGGTACCCCACGTGGCCGCCATCTTGAATTTACCCATGATCCTCTGCTCGGGGGTTATGCGAATAGGCTCAAAGTGACCCCAATATGATCAACTATAAAGTCAAGGAGTTTCAGCTCTACATGTTTTGTCGTTCTGAAGATAGCGCAGAAAGTTTGGTAGGGGTGGGGCATTTCGCCCCCCCCCCCTCCCCCAGGCCAGGTAGGGTTAAGTGTGGAAATTAATACCGTTCAAGCTGAGCGAAATTGACTCAAATTCAAGCTTGAATTGATAAATCACTCAAGTTGAGTGAAGTATTTTTCACCCAAGTTACTCACTAAAACTTGAGTGATTTTTTTACTCTTAAGCTGTCGCTCTCTGTTGGTCTATTTTCTTATTCCGAGTCGATGGCATATTATGACGTAATGAACAGGTATTCCCCAACTCTATCTCAGCCCGATGAGGCCAGCCTAATTAAAAGTAACGGTTCATACCGTTGGGTTACGATTCATACGGTTGGGTTACGGTGTGATTTACAGTAACGTAAAATCCATATTCTTATGAACAACCCAATTATTTGAAGAAAGTAAATCGTCGAGGGTTATTTCCTAAATAAAAAGAGTATGTTTAGCTCCAAATATTGTAATATTGCTCCAAAAATAGCGACGACACATTGATGAATTGTCGTGACTGCTGCGAACCAGGAATTTTCAGTTTTATGGCTTAATATATAATATATAAAATGAAAACTGACCTTCCGTAACATTTTAGATTATCATTTTGGGGTAATCTTGAGTCTATTTGCATAACCACGCGGGAAGATGAGCACGGGTAAATTATTTCGTCTACAAATAAAACACATAAATAAAAAAAAACTCGAAAAAAGAATACAGAATAATCGACCAAACATGCCAAAATGTTTGAAGATGACGTCACTGTGTAGTGTGTTTAGTTTCAGCCCCCTAGCTCCAAGAGGTAAGAAAACCATTTAGGGAAGCCAAATGCTCCCCCTTCCATCCAGTCTTGCACAAGTCCAAAAATGCCAGCTCAAATAGGGTTAAAATGCTTTGCAATAACACTTATGCTTTTGTCTTTCCCCTGCCGTCACGAAATACTCTCATGTGTGACAATTTGTTTGTTTCTTTTTAGTCTGGTGGAAATGAGTCATTAATTATAATAACATAAACGATTACTTAAATTAGCTGCTCGTTGTCTATATTTCACATAACTATTGCAAATTAAAGTCCAAAGTCAAGATGGGAATAAATTAGACTGGAAGTATCTGTTTGATGATTTGGGATTCGAATCCAAACTTTCCGTTCCTCTACTCTGCAGTCCGCGACTATAACCATTCGGCCAAACTGCTGTTTCGTTTTTCAACTGGGAAAATCATGTGGCGAATGTCCATAGCATTACATGCGTTTTTACATATTTTCATATTATGAAACTTGTGAACGAAACAAATAAATTTTCTAACGCTCGTAAAATATTTCTTAACTTATCTCTCCTCGATGAAAGTTAACAAAACGAAACTTGAGTATTTTCTCTGTATTCTAGAGATTACAGATAACGATTATCGTCCAACACGTATGAAATGGAAAACCAATGACTCAAACAGAACGCACATGAATGAGAGGAGATTCACTGTTCTAATACCGTTCATTATACAGTCCTTTTTGTAATATTCGACATGGACATACCTTCATATGACGTAGGTATGGTGGCCGATAAGGGATATCGCTAGGTATGTGGTTTGGTAACACGAAGGCAGGATGCGAAGCGCGAAGGCAGGATGCGAAGCGCGAAGTCCAAACACGAAGGCAGGATGCGAAGTGCGAAGGCAGGATGCGAAGCGCGAAGGCAGGATGCGAAGCGCGAAGTCCAACACGACTTCGCGCTTCGCATCCTGCCTTCGTGTTTGAACTTCGAGCTTCGCATCCTGCCTTCGTGTTTGAACTTCGCGCTTCGCATCCTGCCTTCGCGCTTCGCATCCTGCCTTCGCACTTCGCATCCTGCCTTCGTGTTTGGACTTCGCGCTTCGCATCCTGCCTTCGCGCTTCGCATCCTGCCTTCGTGTTTGAACTTCGCGCTTCGCATCCTGCCTTCGCGCTTCGCATCCTGCCTTCGTGTTTGGACTTCGCGCTTCGCATCCTGCCTTCGCACTTCGCATCCTGGCTTCGTGTTTGGACTTCGCGCTTCGCATCCTGCCTTCGTGTTACCAAACCACATACCTGAAACAATGCAGCGATGTCCCTTATCGGCCACCATACGTAGGGGTTCGGTGTTTCTGTTCTATGTGCTTTGATTACCTCTGTTTGAATTACTTACCTATACCGGCAATGAACAACTTGTATGTGTGCTGCATGACGCCTGCTTCTTCCTTTCAGCTCGTCTGCTTGTTTGTCACTTGTAGCGGTTATGTAGGTTGTCAAATACAACGTATCTCACAAATCGAATGAATTGATGACCTTTTCTCAGCTCACACTAGGACAAGAGCGAATGAACGACATCGGACCTGTGCGATCTGGGTTGTATCGCAACGGGGGGGGGTAAGTACTCACTATATATTTTCGCTATGTCTATGATTAGAGCGCTGATATTTGCCACACAGTATCTTTGGTTCAAACTCTACTCGTTTGATAAACGAAATATTTATGACATGGTAAACGATACTGAATGCGTTTAGTTTCCTATACTCGTTTGGAACGCGGTTGTAATGCGTTTACATTTAGTTCCGTTTGCGTTTCGTTACGTCAAACTAAACGAAATAAAGCGGACACCGAACGCTTTTATCCCTCTAATGCAACCATACTCTCTTGGACGCAGCTATCTTTATTGAAAGTCTGCACAAAATGAAATTGCACCAAATGACATTGCGAAAAGGGAGTGGAGAATTATTACCATTGTGTGAAACATGGCTGGTAGATTCAAGTGAAGTTCTCCAATATTATTACAATATTTTAGGTGCTATTGTCATTTTCATGAGCAGGTCAATGGGTATTCTGCTGACACCTCATTGTACGAACGTTTGAAAACGACTGTGTTATGATAGATCGGTTATATTTAGATTGTCAGGAAGATTTTCGGCTTTTACATGTACATATAGCTATCAATTGTTAATTACAACCGATATCATATTTTTCAAAACTATTTTCTACTTGTGATAATTTGGGTTTACCTCTAACGATCTGCTCTGCAAAGGAGAGCTATTTCGAAACTAACACATCGTGAACAGGGATGAGTTAAATTGCAGATATCCAAACAGAAAGAAATTAATGACGAATACTGAATACTGTATGCGCGATTTGTATGACAAGACAGTAAAACTACATATATTTGTCAAAAGACATGTACCGAGAGACCTCTGGCATTAACTGTCCACCAGCAAAATCCTAACATATAGAGATAATAATCTGGTGCGATATGAAGAGATGGGAAAAATTGACGTCTGTCGACTAAAAAAATAACCGTATGACTGCAAAGGAAAGCCTCCCTCGGCACCTAAGACTATTGCAGATGTTCATGTGGGAACTATGGAGTAACCACACGACCCCTTGCACAGATTTGAGCGGAATTAGATGCGCTAGCCCGGGAGCTGTAATGGCAGATAAGCGCAAATAACTTACTCATCTGATTTTAATGGACGAATATCGAGGGCGTCTGATTGCGTAAACTCCTTAACATTGGGTAGACATGGTAAATGCAAGAAACACGTCGTACGGTAAATTTCCCACCAAGACAATTAACCTACATATACTTGCTTGAAAGCCAGCAGAATTCAAATATATACAGATAATAATTTGGCGAGACATAGTATACATAGCTTACGTACAGTTCTGTATGCGTTACCTCTGTGAGCTTTACATCAAATAGCCAGAGATATACAACAATCTACGTCTTCAGGAAATATAATACCATCAAAAATCAGTAAAGTATTTCAAGATATAGCGTATTTTCGGTTGTATAGTCCAGTTAACATAATCGAAACATCTCAAGATCGGCTTTTCTTGAAACTCAACTACTTAGATAAAGGACTGGACATCATTTATTTACCTCGAATCCTCAATGATCCAGAGGTACGCAACGCTGTACCAAACTATTTCAAGTTCACAGAACCTCCTTGTATTTCATATAAGTATACTAAATCTATAGCCACCAAAATATTCAATTACTCCAATGCTGTCAAGGAGTTTGACTGGAATTTATACACGTCAGGAGGCTATAGTTGTGATTGTGAATTGTCGAACTTTATCTATACAAGTTTCTCAGGGAAAGAGGTATTTGTCTTCCAATCAATCATAACGACATACCAAAAATATACTGGACTCCCAAGATGCATAAATCACCATACAAAGCTAGATTCATAGCTGGTTCTAGAAGCTGCACCACCAAGCTTCTTTCAACCCTATTGACGAGGGCTCTTCAGGAGGTAAAAGCATTTTGGGGAAGGTATTGCGCCACTGTTTCTAAGAACTCTGGCGTTGAATGTATGTGGATATTGAAAAACTCAAAATGTCTTACGGAAGAACTTGATGCTAAAGGTCACATACCGTACAGACATGTATCCACATGGGATTTCTCGACTCTCTATACTACAATCCCTCATCAGGACCTTATTGACCGTATAAGTTCATTAATAGTATCTGTGTTCAAGAGAACTGATCGTAGATATATTAATGTCGGAAGCCATAAAGCATTCTTTAGCTCGACTACATACAAGAGATATCATCATGGGATGTTTCTTTGTTGCTTGAATTTCTCATTAAAAATCTCTATGTGAAATTTGGCAACACAATATATCAGCAGCATGTAGGTATTCCAATGGGTACTAATTGTGCACCCCTGTTGGCTGACCTGTATCTGTTTTCTTATGAATATGACTATATGCAGGCGCTTTCAAAAACCGATCCATTCAAAGCCCGTTCCTTCTCATTCACCAAACGCTATACAGACGATCTTCTCGCTGTGGATAATCGCTATATAAATGACGCAGTGAAGGATATATATCCACCTTCACTGGATTTGAAGGAAACTACAGATAGCCCTACAGGCACATCTTATTTAGATCTCTATCTCTATAAAATGAAGCGGGCATTCTCTCTCGTCGACTTTATGACAAAAGAGATGATTACAATTTCGACATCGTAAACTATCCCTTTCTGGACAGTAATATTCCAGTGGGACCTGCATATGGCGTATACAAATCACGCCTAGTAGCATTTGCCAGATCCTGTGTTAAATGTGACGATTTTAATCAACGTCACAAAACATTGTTGCAGAAACTTATAAAACACGGCTATTCCACCAAGCGCCTCCACTCAAAGTTTCTCAAATTTGGCGATACATATCGCATGCTGATAGCAAAATACGAACGTAGCGTGCAAGATCTATGGCGCTACGTTTCGTAACTTGTGTCTAATTCCGCTTAACCCGGGGCTAGGGGCCGTATGAACCCATGTACTTCAAGATCCTCATGGTACTTATATGAACAGTCACAATCAAAGCGTGACTGAGATACATCATTCTTTAGATGATGACTTTACAACGAATATTATGGATTAAGAATACTGATCAGCGATACGGATTTGATATTTTTGAAACATTATGATGTCTTGCCGGCATCATTGAAAACTGTTGACCGCTTCTCTCTTGCAGGAAACAAGCCTATGTTTATGTATACTATGATTGTCTTTGAATTTGGTGCTAATACTGTTATATGGAATATGGAATAGGTCTTTGGATTATGGACGCGGATATTCTCTAATGGACGACGGCTGGATTATGAATGACGGACTAGACGCTTGTAATGTAGGAGTTGTGGAAAACTGACGACCGCAGCACACAGATATTGTTTGATTTTACATTGCCTTTTGTGCTTAGAGCTGCGCGTGGTTTGTATATTCTCCCAGTTTGAAAACACAGGGCTTATCTCAGTGCTAGTCGATATGATATTCGGTTGATAATCTCCCAAGTGTCTCAGTTTTAAACAATTGCATAATACGTCTTCCGATAAACGGCCAACAGGTGCGTCAACGATCTTTTGTTCTGGTCTAATCTGAGAGACGTTGCTCAATTCTCACTTTACATTATATCGTGGATTTGGCTGGTCGATGTTGAAGGTTTATACCGTCGGGGTCGATATTTTTAGAAACTTGAACACGTGGTCATTTAATACGACCAGATCTGCCTTTCGGATTTTAACAATGATGCTTCGCACGGTAGACAGATTTTTCGATTTTATTTTGTTTGTCATCTCTTCGCCAAAACTGTATGATAAACCAGCAAATAATAGTGTGATTCAAAATATAATAGGTTTTTTTTCCCCTTTTCATTAAAATAGGTTCAAAATGACCACAATATGAGCTACAAAGTCATGGAGTGTCAGCGCAAAGTTTTGCGAGTAGCTAAAAAAGAGCCAAAGCCATCATCCCATGATCACACATATTACATAAAGTGCTGAACCACGCAATGTACAACGATAACCCATACATCATCACATGATTACAGATATGACATACAGTGATGACCCATACACTATAACGTGATGACCCATACACTATATCATGATGACCCATATGGCATAGAGTGATGATCCATACACTATACCATGATGACCCATACGCTATACCATGATGACCCATACACTACACCATGATGACCCATTTGGCATACAGTGATGATCCATACACCATACATCATCCCATGATCACACATATGACATACAGTGATGATCGAGATACCATACATCATCCCAAGATCACACATATGACATACAGTGATGATCCATACACCATGCGTCATCCAATGATCACACATATGACAAACAGTGATGATCCATACACCACACATCATCCCATGATCACACATATGACATACAGTGATGATCCATACACCATACATCATCCCATGATCACACATATGACAAACAGTGATGATCCATACACCACACATCATCCCATGATCACACATATGACAAACAGTGATGATCCATACACCATACATCATCCCATGATCACACATATGACATACAGTGATGATCCATACACCATACATCATCCCATGATCACACATATGACAAACAGTGATGATCCATACACCATACATCATCCCATGATCGCACATATGACATACAGTGATGATCCATACACCATACATCATCCCATGATCATACATATGACATACAGTGATGATCCCTACACCATACATCATCCCATGATCACACATATGACATACAGTGATGATCCATACACCATACATCATCCCATGATCACACATATGACATACAGTGATAACCCATACACTATACCATGATGACCCATACACTATAGCATGATGCCCCATATGGCATACAGTGATGATCCATACATCATACATCATCCCATGATCACACATATGACATACAGTGATGATCCCTACACCATACATCATCCCATGATCACACATATGACACACAGTGATAACCCATGCACTATACCATGATGACCCATACACTATAGCATGATGACCCATATGGCATACAGTGATGATCCATGCACCATACATCATCCCATGATCACACATATGACAAACAGTGATGATCCATACACCATACATCATCCCTTGATCACACATATGACATACAGTGATGATCCATACACCATACATCATCCCATGATCACACATATGACATACAGCGATGATGCCTACACCATACATCATCCCATGATCACACATATGACATGCCGTGATGATTCATACAACATACCATGATGACACATATGGCATACAGTGATGATCCATACACCATACATCATCCCATGATCACACATATGACATACAGTGATGATCACCCGCTAACGACCGACACACTATACCATGGTGACCCATACATTATCTCACAATGACCCATACACCATACTATGATGACTCATACACTATACCATGATGACCCATACACCATCCCATGATGATCCATGCATCATCCCATGATGACCCATACGCTACCTCATGATGACCCATACATCAACACTTAATGACCCATACACTATACCAGGTTGATACATACACCACTCCATGATGAACCATACGTCATCCCATGATGAACCATACATCATCACATGATGAGCCATACATCACCCCATAACGCCCCATTCACTATACCATGATGACCCATGCACCATACCATGATAACCCATACATCATCCCATGATGAACCATACATAATCCCATGATGAACCATACATCACCCCATGATGAACCATACATCATCACATGATGAACCATACATCATCACATGATGAACCATACATCACCCCATAACGCCCCATACACTATACCATGATGACCCATGCACCATACCATGATAACCCATACATCATCCCATGATGAACCATATATAATCCCATGATGAACCATACATCACCCAATAACGACCAACACACTATACCATGATGACCCATACATTATCTCACAATGACCCATACACCATACCATGATGACTCATACACTATACCATAATGACCCATACACCATCTCATGATGAGCCATATATCAACCCATGATGAACCATACATCATCCCAGGATGAACCATACATCACCCAATAACGACCCATACACTATACCATGATGACCCATACATTATCTCACAATGACCCATACACCATACCATGAGTCATACACTATACCATGATGACCCATACGCCATACCATGATGACCCATACATCATCCCATGATGAACCATACATCATCCCATAATGAACCATACATCATCCCATGATGAACCATACATCACCCCATAACGACCAGCACACTATACCATGATGATCCATACATTATCTCACAATGACCCATACACCATACCATGATGACTCATACATTATACCATGATGACCCATACACCATCCCATGATGACCCATACATCATCCCATGATGAACCATACATCATCCCATGATGAATCTGACATCACCCGATAACGACCCACACACTATACCATGGTGACCCATACATTATCTCACAATGACCCATACACCATACCATGATGGCTTATACACTATACCATGATGACCCATACACCATCCCATGATGATCCATGCATCATCCCATGATGACCCATACGCTACATCATGATGACCCATACATCATCACTTAATGACCCATACACTATACCAGGATGATACATGCACCACTCCATGATGAACCATACGTCATCCCATGATGACCCATATATCATCCCATGATGACCCATACGCTACATTATGATGACCCGTACATCATCACTTAATGACCCATACACTATACCAGGATGATACATACACCACTCCATCATGAACCATACGTCATCCCATGATGAACCATACATCATCCCATGATGAGCCATACATCATCATCCCATGATAAACCATACATCATCCCATGATGAACCATACATCACCCCATAACGACCCATACACGATACCATGATGACCCATACACCATACCATGATGACCCACACATCATCCCATGAAGAACCATACATCAGCCCATGATGAACCATACATCATCCCATGATGAACCATACATCACCCCATAACGACCCATACACGATACCATGATGACCCATACACCATACCATGATGACCCACACATCATCCCATGATGAACCATACATCATCCCATGATGAGCCATACACCATACCATGATGACTTATACACCATCCCATGATGAACCATACATCATCCCATGATGAACCATACATCATCCCATGATGAACCATACATCATCCCATGATGAACCATACATCACCCCATAACGACCCAAACACTATACCATGACGACCCAAAGATTATCTCACAATGACCCATACACCATACCATGATGACTCATACACTATATCATGATGACCCATACACGATCCCATGATGAACCATGCATTATCCCATGATGACCCATACACCACATCATGATGACCCATACATCATCACTTAATGACCCATACACTATACCAGGATGATACATACACCACTCCATGATGAACCATACGTCATCCCATGATGACCCATACACCATACCATGATGATCCATACACCATAACAGGATGACCCATACACCATACCCTGATCACACATACACCATATCACGATCACCCATACACCATAACATCATGACCCATACACCATACCGTGATGACCATAGATTATACAATGATGACCAATACACCATTCCCTGATGAACCATACATCATACCGTGATGACCCATACACCAGGCCATGATGACCATTACACCAAACCATGATGATCCATACACCTTATCATGATGATCCATACACCTTATCATCATGACTCATAGACCTTATCATGATCACCCATACACCTTACCATGATGACCTATACATCATACCGTGTTGACTCATACACCATACCGCGATGACAATAGATTATACAATGATGACCAATACATCATACCGTGATGACCATAGATTATACAATGATGGCCAATACACCATACCGTGATGACCATAGATTATACAATGATGACCAATACACCATACCGTGATGACCATAGATTATACAATGATGACCAATACACCACACAGTGATGACCATAAATTATACAATGATGACCAATACACCATACCCTGATGACCCATATACCTTGCTGAACAAGGCACCATACCATGGCGACCCATACGCTATACCACGAGGAAACAAACATCATACCATAATTGCACAAATACCATACCAGGATTACCCATTCGCTATAACATGGGAACACATACACCATACCATGAAGACCCATACCCACACCATGATGGCCCATACATCATCCCATGATGAACCACACAGCATCCCATGATGACCCATACACCATACCATGATTTCCCATACACCATACCATGATGACCCATACACCATACCATGTTGACCTACACCCCATACCATGATTTCTCATACATCATCCCATGATGGCCCATACACCATACTACGATGTCACATACACTATAACATGATGATTCATACACCATACCATGATGACCCATACACCCTATCGCGATGACTCATAGACCAAACCATGAGGATCCATACACCTTATCATGATGACCCATACGCCTTATCATGATGACCCATATGATGACCCATACACCACCCCATGATGATCCATACACCATACCGTGATGACCATATATTATACAATGATGACCAATACACCATACCCTGATGACCCACACATCATCCCATGATGAACCATACATCATCCCATGATGAGCCATACATCATACCATGATGACTCATACACCATCCCATGATGAACCACACATCATCCCATGATGAGTCATACATCATCCCATGATGAACCATATATCACCCCATAACGACCGATAAACTATACCATGATGACCCATACGTTATCTCACAATGACCCATACATCATACCATGATGACTCATACACTATACCATGATGACCCATACACCATCCCATGATGACCCATACATCATCCCATGATGAACCATACATCATTCCATGATGAACCATACATCACCCCATAACGACCCACACACTATACCATGATGACCCAAACATTATCTCACAATGACCCATACACGATCCCATGATGAACCATGCATCACCCCATAACGACCCATACACCACATCATGATGACCCATACATCATCACTTAATGACCCATACACTATACCAGGATGATACATACACCACTCCATGATGAACGATACGTCATCCCATGATAACCCATGCATCATCCCGTGATGACCCATATATCATCCCATGATGATCCATGACCACACCGTGCTGACTCATACATCATCCCATATTGACCCATCACTATACCATGGTGACCCATACATCATACCATGATGACCCATACATCATACCATGATGATCCATACATCATACCATGCTGAACCATACATCATACCATAATGAACAATACACCAACCCATGATGACAAATCCGTCATCCCATAATGACCCATACATCATACCATGATGACCCATACACCTTAGTAGTATACAACAAGCAAGTAGATAGAATAGCGCCTCACTGCGCATGCGCAGAACCTGGGGTGACGTCACAATTGGTGGTGTGTGCATGCGTGGATGGTGGGTGGTGGGACAAGATGGCGGCTGTGGGTGGTGGGACAAAATGGCGGCTGTGGGTGGTGGGACAAAATGGCGGCTGTGGGTGGTGGGACAAAATGGCGGCTGTGGGTGGTGGGACAAAATGGCGGCTGTGGGTGGTGGGACAAAATGGCGGTTGTGGGTGGTGGGACAAAATGGCGGCTGTGGGTGGTGGGACAAAATGGCGGCTGTGGGTGGTGGGACAAGATGGCGGCGTGTGGGTGGTGGGACAAAATGGCGGCTGTGGGTGGTGGGACAAAATGGCGGCTGTGGGTGGTGGGACAAAATGGCGGCTGTGGGTGGTGGGACAAAATGGCGGCTGTGGGTGGTGGGACAAGATGGCGGATTATAGAAAAACGTATAAAAGGAGTTGATTTTTAGGGTAGGGGTGTATTCATTGCACTACTTTTGCGGAGCACTGTGACTTACCTGACCTGACCAGCCTCCCAGCCTGTCTACCTGCCTGCCTGCCTGTTTGCTTCACCTCTAGCCAGCCAGCCAGCCAGCCAGTCATCCAGCCTGCTTGCCTACTTGTATCATCTGTGGAGACCCCTTTTACTTTTTTCACTTTTACCAGTGCAAATTCACCAGACTTTTACACCGTAGCAGTTGCTCATCAGCCTGAGCCCACAGTCATGGAGCCACCCCAGCAAGCGAAGTTACGAAAGTACCGTGTTCGCCTCGTTGATGAGATGGAGCATGTGCCTGATTTATGTGATTTCCTTATGCAGGAAAACATACTCCTGAAACAGGGTGTCGAAGATATCATGGCGGAGAACACCCCTTCAGGACAAAACAGAAAACTCATCGACGGTCTACTGCGCCGTGGTCCTTATGCATTTTCAGCCTTCGTGGAGGGGTTAAAGATCACGAGAAATGACGAACTGGCAGAGCTACTTGAAGCCGACGACGTTATACAAGATGATGATGATATCTTAGTGATGGATACCGCCGAAGAGCGTACAGCTAGCAAACGTACGCACACTAGCCCAGAGAGTACATCTGCCAAACGCGTTGGACGACCCAAACGCCCTCGACTAACACCGTTAGAAATACCTGTGGTTGAGCAGCCAGTAGTACCCCAGCAAGTGAAACAAGAGGTAGAACTTCCTATGTCTGTCCAGGAGATTAATAACCTCATCCAGCAAGCTTACCAGGCAGCTCACACGGACATTTGGGAGCTTTCACCCTATTTAACAGTGAGTGTGAAAGACGAAGAAGTGCATTTTAATGCAGCGGGCTTTAACGACAGACCCGGTAAGCATATTGCCTTGACCTACGCTTCCTGGCAAAAACTGGAGACCTTTGATTACGCCATCGATGCGGTTATTCGTGACCAGGGTAGTGACGAAGCGAAATTTCATGTGGGTGACGACATCTATGTGAGCTGTGCCTATTACAACGACCAGCTCCTCGTGCATATCCGTAAATGGCGAAGGCGGTTAGATACGCAAGAGCTTGTTGCTTGTCCTCAGGGTGTCACTTTGAAATTAACGGCGTGGCGGCAGTTGCAGAGTCTCGCAAGTGCAATTCGTTCAGCTGTGGCCTACCAGGTGCAACACTATATTTATCAGAAGTACATCGACACAGTCCTGGATCTGATCCGACCTCAAATTCCAGAGGACACTAGCGTACCCTCATACGCACTGATCACTGAAGCACTACAGACCGTGACGGAGAGGCAAATTGCCCGGGCAGTAGAAGCGGCCTGTCCTCCCAAAATTCCACGTGAAGACATTATTACCTACATTTACGTGCACCAGGGCCGGAAAGATGATGATGAATTCAAACAAGTCTTGTTGGTGAACTATTGAGAACAAGTGTTGAAAAACATTTACCATACACATTCATTGAAGTGGCTTGAGAGCGTATAATTGTATTAAAAGAGTTTTTTTACTGTTAATTGTATTAAAAATTCAATACTCAGATATAATTATATTAAAATTCAATACCCTTGTGAATACGTTCATTCTATTTGTGTTAATAAAAAATAGTAGAAAATTAAAAAAAATGCTTAGTGTTCATTCTTTTTTTAAAATTTTTTTGAAATTATTGAAATTTGTTTTTGAAAAAAAGGATTATTTCAACCCACACCCAGTCCATTAGATGCCCCTTCATGAATGCTTCAATTTGATACCTCACTCGACCCCATTGCATCATTAGGGGCTCTCCTAGCTCCAAAAAGGCTATTTTCATACCCTTTGGCCGCCGCGCATGCGCAGAATCACCCTAATTCAACCCACACCCAGTCCATCAGATGCCCCTTCGCGTAAGCTTCAATTTGATACCTTACTCGACCCCATTGCACCATTAGGGGCTCTCCTAGCTCCAAAAAGGCTATTTTCACACGCTTCGGCCGCCGCGCATGCGCAGAATCACCCTAATTCAACCCCACACCCAGCCCATTAGATGCTCCTTCACCTGACCTTCAATTTGATACCTCACTCGACCCCATTGGTCCATTTTAAAAAAAAAAAATTTTGGCTATCCCCTAGCTCCAAAAAGGCTATTTCCATAACTTTCGGCCACCGCGCATGCGCACAATGCCGATAGTTCAATCCTACACCCAGCCCATTACATGCCCCTTCACCTAACCTTCAATTTGATACCTCACTCGACCTCATGGGTCCATTTTTAAAGAAAAAATTGGGGCTATTCCATCAACCTTGCTTTCCCCCTTGTCCCCCCTCTCCCCCTTTTAACCCTTTTTTCAAACCCTTTTTTAATTGTTAAAAAAACATAGAAAATGAAAAAGATTTTTTTTGGCTCCATGAATCTTTTTTTCCTTTTTTATTAAATTGTAAAAAAAATTTTTTTTGGCTATTCCATTTCCCTCCCCCCCTCACTTGTCCCCCCACTCCAATTTTCCCTTTTTTCAAAAAAATGTACAAAAAAATTAAAAAAAAAATTTTTCTTTGGGGAAAGGATGATGGGAGTTGGTGTTAATTTTTTGTGCTTTGTTGAAAGAAGTTTCCACTTCCGGAAAGATGGGTTGGCCCTGAAAAGGGCCTTTGAAAGTGTTACACGACACTTATGCGCGGTAGATTCTCTTGATACCACCTATATGCTTCCTGCATATGGGGCATTTTATTTTGAGATGTTCCTCTCCGGCGTCAACGCAGCGGCACATGGCTCCTTCACACGACAGTGTCACCCAACAATCTTTGCACAGGCACAGATGTCCACACGGTAGTACAGCGTACAAGCTGTCCTCATCGGTGCAAATACTACGTCGTTTTTTTCTTTCTTCTATATGTCGTTCTTTCTTCTGTATGGAAATCTCCGCCTCCATTCCATTCATTGTCACCTCCATTCCAGTGATGTTTTCACGCATGATGTTAATCACTTCGTTGAGGCGGAATACCTCGGCTTCGTGTGGGCATTGTTGTGTTGGAGTTTCTGCAGCCGAAATGGTTATAGTTTCGGTAGGCATCGTTGTTGTTGTTGTAATGGGCGGTGTATTCTTATTTAACCATGGAAGCTCGCTGTCTTTTTCCCCATCCGTCATATCATTGTCCTGGTTTTCTCCTTCTTCAATGGCCTCCATCCTGTTGATTTCTTCATCCTGTTGTTGACTTAATCTTTGCAATCGTCTATCTTCTTCTGCTCGTATATTTCGCCGGAGTTCGCCCGCAAGTTCTTCTGTACTGCGTATTAACGTGGTTTCGTCTTCAAGAACCCTCTGAAAACTTGTGGTTATCGTTATTCCTCCAACTTCTTCACTGCTAACCATCTCTCTGTGTTCTGTAGCAGCAGCATCATGTCTTGGATCTCTCGTAGCGTGGTGGGTAAACAAGGGTCGTCTTCTGGAACTCATAATTGTATTTTGTGAATAAATGACAACAGACCACACGTTATTTATAGTCTACACGGCTTGTGGGTGGTGGGACAACATGGCGGCCTGTGGGTGGTGGGACAACATGGCGGCGTGTGTGTGTGTGTGTGGGTGGTGCGACAAAATGGCGGCTGTGAATCGGCCTGTGGGTGGTGGGACAAAATGGCGGCTGTGAATCGGCCTGTGGGTGTGAGTGAGTGCAAGATTAAGGTATTTGCTAAAAATGTTGTGTTTTATTTTTTTCAAAGTTTTATTTTTTTTTCAAACTTTTAGTTCGATAAATTCGTTGGAATTTTCACAGTAATATTATAAGATTGTCAGCTCTAGTCTGGATGTTTTTTTAGTCAGGAAAATCAATTTATTTGCAGTGTAGCGGAGTTTTCCTACTATCGTACTTTCGCATTAGGCGAGTAAAATTCACTAAAAATCATACAATAACAATATAGTCGAACGGTAGGGAGCTAAAATTTTACATACTATACCCTAACTTGTCTAAGTTTAATTAGAAATAAAATATATATACGGCAGTGATATTTTATTGTCAAAATACAGCCGTTTATAAATGAAAAAAACACACACAGATTTTCGCAGCATCCGTGGTAGCAAACGACACAGTGTTGTCGCTGCCGTCCGCGCTTTTTACATTATAAATAGCCTGCAGTTTTTTTCAGGCATTCACAATTAGCCTCAGTGCTCAGTGATGCAGGTAATTTGTTGAAATCATGGATAAATCAGACTTCATCCCAAATGATGATCTACCACTGCTCGGCGACGTCATTAATTTGGAACATGATCAACCCTGGTTGGAAGCGATAATCAAAGATTTATTCCCATCTGAACCCGGGAAGCTACCAAGTACAGTCCATTGTGAAGATCCGCCGGACACAGCGCCGCTGGGTAACTTCTTTGCCCTAGCACCCACACCGAATGTTGACGCATATCAATGTTTTGACGATATAGACTCCATGTTACAAAATATGTTGACACCACCAGTTAAAGAAAAAAATGGAGAAATGGCACAACAAAGCACAAACCAAACAACAGATACTTCAGATATTTCATCAGACCAAGATGCGCAGACGGAAATAGACACCATAGTACCCCAAAGGAGGAAAGATGTAAGGACCGCTAGACGTCGGAAAGATGTGAGAAAAATGCGCAAGGATGTGCGAACACACAGAAGCAAGAACAGCAAAATAAACCAAAATCAAGACGATGTCCATTATATTTGTGCCATAGCTACAACAACAACACTGGGGTCAAAAACAGAACGTCAAAGAGACTTATATTTATCCTGTGTAGAATGCCCGAACCAATTCGCAAAATTTGCCATCTTCCCCTGCGGCCATCAGGCTTTATGTGAAAGTTGTATTCATAAATTCGCCCAGATTCCAACGTATGCACAATCCAACAGACCCCGAATGTGTGAATTACTGCCTTTGACATGCTCTGTCTGCGCTGAAAGAACAACACAGCGTCAACAATCCCTCTCAACAATGTAATTTATTACATATCCCAACGGTTATTTTTTAATAACCACCCTAAAAATTAAAAACAGATTCCCCACCTATCCCTGTGCTATAAATTTCAACCCGTTATTTTATTTGGGTTGGAATATATTAAAATAAAAAAATAGTCCGTTATCGTCGGACATATTAAAATAAAAAAATAGTCCGTTATGGTTCGGACAATTAATGGGGGAAGAGAAAAAATTCTGTGTATATATATATAAGAGATTAGTTCTGACAAGAACTGTTTGATATCGGCCAGGGGTTGTTTATTTTTTGGTGATGCATTGCTAATAAAGGGGGCTGGGGGTGTATGCTTTTGAAATTGATGTGCCAGTTAGAAAGCTTATCCTCTTTCGAAGGATGGTTTCGTTCTGAAAAGAACGGTTATTATTTGTTAACCCTGTTTTTATTCAGGACGTTCTGACAAGAACGGTTATTATTTTTTAACCCTGTTTTTATTCAGGGGGGAGTGGCCTACTCCCCTGCTGGCTGGCGGAGAAATACCGATAGGGTGACAGCCCATCTTCACCGATGTCCGCGTCGATGGGGTGCCCATCCATAAAAATGGCAGCAGCGATGTTGGGGGGAGGCGCTTCCCATATAATTAAGGGGGTGTCATCGTCATCGTCCAGGAAAGAGGGCAGGGGTTCCAGGGGGAAGGGTGATGGTGGTCTGGGCGCTGTTGTTGCCGGTGGTGGTGAAGGATTCACAAATATCACCTCTTCGCCCCTTAGATTTTCAAATGTGGGCTGTACTACTGTTGTTGTCGTCGGACGAGGAGGGGTGACTTGTTCTTGCTTCATGACCTCCTGTAGTAATGTGAACCATCCCTCCTCGTCGATGGTGGTATTGACCGATTCCAACAATGCCCGCACATTGTTGGCCGTGGCTAGGCCTGGATTTGTTGTGTGTTGGAGCGCCGCCTCCCAACATGCGAACTCCTGCGCCCAGAATTCTCTTATCACCCTCTTCATGATTTGTTTTTTGCGTCTGGATAATACTCTCCTCCCTGTGGGCTTGATGATACTGCTTGTCGTTGAAATTTTTGCTCGTGCAGACATGTGCAGATAGCTGAAAAAGTTTTTTGAATGGGCCTTTGAAATCTGGGCCGGGCTATATATAGACAAAGCGCGGACGTGGTTGAAATCGTGGGATTCTGCCGTTTTCGGCTCTTGTCTGTGGGCAACGTGAAAATCGGCGTGTGTTTGTTTTGCGTTTATAAACGACTGTATTTTGACAATAAAATATCACTGCCGTATATATTTTATTTCTAATTAAACTTAGACAAGTTAGGGTATAGTATGTAAAATTTTAGCTCCCTACCGTTCGACTCTATTGTTATTGTATGAATTTCAGTGATTTTTACTCGCCTAATGGGAAAGTACGATAGTAGGAAAAATCCGCTACATTGAAAATAAATTAATTTTCCTCTCTAAAAATATATGAAGATTATCACTTACCATCTTATACTAGCTCGGTGAAAATTTCAGCGCGATTATCCAAAGGGAACGGTAGAAAATGATAAAAAACAGACCCTTCATTTCACCGTAACAAACACAACGCGAGCCGTTTCGATTCAAATTTTCGTGTCAAAACAGAGTTGCGTCCCATTTTTTCCTGTAAACAAATGGCACCCCGCTTTTGTTCTAATTCATGCTTTTGGTAATTTATTAAATGTGTTTGTCGTATGAATTACATTGTTTGATTGAAGTAGAAGCAAGCAGGGGATGTGGGCTACCTATTTGATGAATTGTTTCATTGAATTAATGTTTCTTTAAATTTATAAGCGCACTAGGGCACACAAGGTACACAATTTAACATTGAAGAAAACCCTTCACGTACGTCTAGCATTTATACCATTATATAGTATGGCTTTGCAAGGATCGGGTTTGGCTATTTTAGAGCACTAGGACTTCATATACGATGCCAGCAATGATAATATTTTATTTTTATCATGTTAATGATTCAAGAATATCAATTTATGCACTCTGGGTCCGTCTACAAAAATTGCATTGTTAATTTTAATTATTTTCTACAGGGTATTTTTTTTTATTTACATTTTTTTTATTCCCATTAGCCAGAATCCATCTATATAATTTGTCTGGCGCGGTATTTTTTTGTCATTCATCATTATGGCAGCACCGGGAAAGGAACTGGCGTTCTTTCAATTAACGTCGGATGTCATTCTCATGGTATATGATGAAGAAGTGCAGCTTATCCAGGAACATCCTAAAGAAGTGAAATTATGCTTAACCCTACCAGGCTGGGCGCTATTGACACGCTTGTTACACGGAAAAGAACCCGAAGTGGATTTTATGCATGTAGGACTGGGTGTCTACCTGCGGAGTGGAAGAACGGATTCTTTTTTTCCGCGGCTTGAACAGTGTGGAGGCGCCGCTATTTTACTGCGACCGGGATTATGGCAGGCGCTGAAAGCTATAATCACCGAAGTTCATGATCTACTCTACCCAGAAGCGAATTCACTAGCCACACGTACACTCACCCGGGATTGTACGTTATTATTATATCCTGAACGCGTGGAATTGTTTGATGACGATTCCCGCTGTTGGTGCACATCGGAACCGACCCGTGTGTCTTTAACCCCGGAAGGCTGGACTACGTTGAAACGCGTGTTATGCGGCGAGCTCGATGGGGATAGTATACACCTGTGTCAGGACGTCTACATTTTCCGCGGCCCGTATTTTGCCCGACTTCTATGTTTGAAGCGGGGGGGATTTACGCTGGATCCCGATCTCTGGACGGCTTTACAAGAAGTGGTGCCCATGGTGGATAAAGTCCTCTCTCCACCCCAACCTCCTCTCACAGAATAGGGCCTGACCCTATAAATACAGGGGATGAGACAGAGTGTGTGTTATTCTCCGTTCGACATTTACAGCAAGCATGTCACTACGCGCTATCCTGCCTCTTACACCCAGTGTCAGGTTATACATTTATCAAGATAAAGTGACGCTGGTGAAAGACCATCAAGCTATTCACTGGACGCCCGCTGAAATGCTATCGAATCCGGTGACACTACAGCGTGATGGGTGGACTAAGTTTAAACGGGTGTTGAGCGGTGAGTTGGACGGAGACGTCATCCACCTGGACAACGCCATCTACGTATATTCCGTACCGCCCGTCCACATACGTCTGGGTCGGTACCAAGAGCCTACGCGAAGTATCAGCCTAACTTCCTCTGTGTGGTCAGCCTTGGAGAAAATAGTGCCTATTGTGGACCAGTTATTTACACCGGACGATCGATCACCCGACCAATTAGCGTGCGTTCGTGCTAGGGAAGACGCGCTGAGTGAACCTGATGAAAAAAAAAAATCTGATGATGGGCAAAATACTAGAGAATGCACAGAGGCTAGAGTGACAGTATAGTACCTGACCCTATAAATACGAGGGCTAAGACAGAGTGTGCGTCATTCTCCGTTCGACATTTAGAGCAAGCATGTCACTAAAAGCCATCCTGCCTCTTACACCCAATGTGGGCTTATACGTGTATGAAGCTAAAGTCACCCTGGTCGAAGATTGTGGACCTATTTGCTTTGAGCACGCTGAGACTTTATCGAATAGGGTGACACTAGAGCGTGATGGCTGGACTAAGTTTAAACGGGTGTTGAGCGGTGAGTTAGACGGACACCTGATTCACCTGGACAACGCCATCTACGTATACCATACTGTGCTCTTTCCACGGGTAGGTCGCTACCAAGAGCCGGCGCGAAGTTTCCTCCTAACTCCCTCTCTGTGGTCAGCCTTGGAGAAAGTAGTCCCTATGGTGGACCAGTTGTTTACACCGGACGATCGATCACCCCACCAATTGGCATGGGCTCGTGCTATCGAACACGTGCTAGATGAACCTGATGAAAAAAAAGCTGATGGGGAAAATACTATATGTATAGAATGCACACAGGCTAGAATGACAGTGTCACCTGATGAAGCGACCCAGAACGATGAAGAAGAAAAAGTCCGTGATGAAGCCGCGGGATCGAACGGGGAAAAAGCAGTCTACAGTGATTAACGAGGTGTTAAGCGATCTGTATTACAACCCCACGAGTCCAGCCGCATATAGCGCTGTGGGAGCGCTCTCTCGAACTGTCCATTCTCAAGGCATCAGTCGAACTCAAGTTCGAGACTGGTTAAAAACTCAAGACACCTATAGTTTGCACCGAGCAGCCCGACGTCATTTTCGCCGTAACCGGGTGATCGTCGGCGGTATAGACGCGCAATGGCAGGCGGATTTAGTGGACATGAGTCGCTTTGCACCTCACAATGATGGACATCGGTATATATTGACCTGTATCGATATTCTATCCAAGTATGCCTGGGTACTACCCATTCGCACCAAAACAGGAGAGAATCTCATACGAGCCTTCCAGCAGATTTTCAAGACGGGGCGCAAACCTCTTTATTTACAAACAGATGAAGGCACCGAATTTCTCAACCGACCCTTTCAAGCCTTTCTTAAGAAACAGAAGGTATTTTTCTTTCATACGTACAACGAGACGAAAGCTTCTGTGGTGGAACGTTTCAATCGTACCTTCAAAGGCCGCATGTACAAGTATTTTACCGCCCAAAACACTCGACGCTACATCGATGTATTACCTCAACTGGTGCAAGGCTACAATCGCGCCTATCATCGCAGTATCCAGCGAGCTCCCCGTGCTGTGACAGAACGCAACGAACATCAAGTGCGTGCTACGCTGTACTCATCCAGTTCACAACCACTCACGGCACCCCGGTACAAACGTGGCGATGTGGTACGGATCAGTAAAGTGAAAGGTCAATTTGAGAAAAGTTACTTGCCCAACTGGAGTGACGAGCACTTGGTCATCGTTCGCCATAAACCTCGACAGCCACACGTCTATCAACTGGAAGATCTACAAGGAGAGAGACTGCAAGGCACGTTTTACGAGGCAGAATTACAACCCATAGTGAAAACACCCAAAGACTATTACACGGTGGAAAAGATTTTGAAAACGGAACGTCGCCGTGGCATTCCCTATCATCTCGTCAAATGGCAAGGATGGCCTCGTTCGTTTAATTCCTGGGTGTCCGGGCGTGACATGAAACGTCTATAAATTCTAACCCCCATCACCACCCGCCTTCAGTGTAGGATTGTACCATGGATAGTACACGTCTACCCTTACTATTACGAACTCGAAAAGCACAAGTGGGTACTCTAGTGTGTGTAGTAGTGCTTGTGGGTACGTTATTTACAGGCGTGTTCTACGATTTGTCGACGGTGCTATCCTGTTTGAACACCCTGCGTTCTCCGTCATCCACCACGTCCACCACGACCACGACCACGACGCTGCCTACGCCAGCCAAGACGTCAAGGGTGCGCCACGTATCAACCCAGACCACACCACCGTCTACTCCAGCCATCACCACCATCCCGTTACCCTTGGCCCGCACCATCGACCTATCCACCACCACGACCACGACGCCCCGTACTACTCCAACCACTCCACGACGTCATCCTACGCCGTCATCCCTGAGAAGCGCTTCCACCTCATCACCACCCACACGTAGTACCACCAACATGCTGCTCAACATATTTGCAGTGGATCCCCGTGAATCACCACGTTTACCACCACAACGGTACCCAATCGACTACGATCCCCGGTGGGATCCCCAACAACGGTGGTGGTCTTCTAACCGTCGAGCGCAAATCACCAAATAAAAAAATAAACTATGGATACTCGGTGGCAGCATCCTTTCACGTGTCTCATCGCTGGACCGACAGGGTCGGGAAAAACGCACTTCGTTCAACGTCTGATCCAACATGGATCCGCCCTCATTTCACCCCCTCTAGCGCGCATCCTGTGGTGTTATGGCGCTTGGCAACCCGCGTACGAGGCACTGGCCCGTGTGCCGGGACTCACCTTAGTGGAAGGCTTACCTCCTGAGGACACACTCCAAGACACCTTGGTGGTGGTCGACGATCTCATGACGGAAACGGACAGTCGAATCACCCGTCTCTTTACCAAAGGCAGCCATCATCGTCGGTTGAGCATCATCTACATCGTACAGAATCTCTTCAGTAAGAACAAAGAGCACAGAAACATTAGTTTGAATGCTCAGTATGTGGTGTTATTCAAAAATCCCAGAGACGCTTCACAAATTACCCACCTCGCCCAACAGATGTACCCTAAAAACACGGCCTTTGTACGAGAAGCCTTTGAAGATGCGACCCAACCTGCGCACGGGTATCTACTCATCGATTTGAAACAAGACACGCCCTCCACCCTGCGATTGCGTACCCTGATTTTTCCCGGCGAGATACAGACGGTGTACACACCCAAATGAGAAAAGAGTAAAGAAGAAGATAAAAGAAGAAGACAAGGCACTCGAGCCCTCATTCCTCATCATGTCTGCACGCATACGCAAGCACGCGCCAGCTTT